>JAGDQP010005830.1:50730-75795 GCA_022664845.1 Lepisma saccharinum | reverse complement strand
TCCTGTATAATAAAGCGGGCTTAATATCATAGTGTCCTGTGAGTGAGTGATAACGTTCGCTCGCTGTCTTGTAATAAAGTGTTCCCGGGTTCGATTAAGAGCGGAAATACGAGTGGTTTGGAGCCCACGACAAACTGTAGGTCTGGTCAATCAGACATATTCATCCGATGGAAGGCAATGGAAAAACACCATCGGTACACCTTGCCGTGGGACCTTTGGGCAGAACACCTATCATCATATTGATATAATAAATGTTCATATCTTACGAACAAGAAGAACTCATCAAAACAAGCAAAAGGTGATGAAGAAATACTTCGTCTGCGGACGACTTTGAAGAGTAAAAATAAAGATTTCGTGTTAAAACTGTAGCTAAGCTAGGCTTGAAATTTGAAGATAACTTATTTTATGTTTTTTGTATTGTCTGGCTTAATAATGTTGGAAAATTCATTTTATTTTCCGTAAAGATACCAAAACTTCAACTTGAGAGTTTGCGATCTATTTAAAATATGTAGTTATCAGAACGTCTGTCTCTTTTAGCACGAGGCCTGAGCTAAAGCTGCCTAAAGGCATTGAAACTAAATTCAAATTCTAGCACGAATGTTAATTCAAAATTTTAGTTTTTAGTTTTGAGAATGCGGCTAATTTCTGGATATAAAAGAGATAGCCCAACTATGATGTTAGGAACAAGGCATTCAGCTGATGTAACTGAGGAAAACGTTGATAATGAGCAGTGGCATAACTAACTGGTTTCTGTCCCCACCCCCACATTTTGATTTGGTGAGCCGTGATTATTCTTACTGAGTCATAGCTTCTGCATTCAATTCTGTTTTCACGAAGTAATTGACCGGTTTCGATCCAACATGCGTCTCGCGCTCGCAATTTTGAGAACTGAAAATGTAAAGATAAAAGATACATGACCGCACCTAACCTTACCAAATCTCCACGATCCCATGGTCACTAATTTAAGATAATCTATACGAAAAATGCAAGAAAGCAATTATTAATAATAAATATGAACCCACCGCGATTCGAACCCGGTTTTTAAACTCAGCAAGCCAGCGCTTTAACCACTACACCACGATGTCCTCTTGCAAACTGTAATTTGGCCCTTGTTTTACAATGCGAACATGCGAAATTGGAACAAGATGACGTCGGAGCCGGTCAGTTAGTTCGTAAAATAAATCTGCGTTCCTGCTTCCCTCCCACGCCGCGAGGATATTTCTTATGCCCCTGGTCATGAGTGGGGTTACATGACGCCTAGGCAGCCTTTCCAGTGCAGATTTTCTTCTACCGTAACGATTTTCCCCCAACGATATTCGATTTCCAACTATTCTACTAAATTTTGAGTTTAAATTTATTTATGGCCTTCAGGCATATCAGGCTCAGGACGGATTACGAGTTTGGAAACGGAAGTTAGTAGATAATTGGCTAGGCCTAGTTTGTAGGTAACATCTCTTAAATTTATTTATGGACTCAGGCATATCAGGCTCAGGACGGATTACGAGTTTGGAAGCGGAAGTTAGTAGATAATTGGCTAGGCCTAGTTTGTAGGTAACATCTCGGCATTTGCCTTGTGTGACTATGGCATTGCCCGGTGTAAGTGATTGGAAAAACCTCAGCTAGGATGGGCGGCCACTGGGGTCATTTCTAGGACCTTTGGATTGGTAGAACAATGCGCTACGAAATGAACTATGCTCGACCTGTAACTATCTTCAATATAAACATTTTCGATTCCCAACGATATTTCGATATGAACGATTTTCGATGTTCATTCTAAGTTCGATATCGAAATTCAGAAATTGAACAGCCCAAGTCTGGAAAAATCCTGGTAAACCTATCAGGATGCCTGATCGCTGGTTTCAACCCAGTACCTCCCGAATCCTAAGAAACTGACTCACAACTGCCTAGTGAATTTTTAGACATTTGGATTGACTTGGCTGTTTCTAAATTAAATATATTAAAAACAATGAATATCAGTACTGTACTACCGAGCGGCCGTGGATCACTGTTAGAGCGTTGGCTTAGCATTAGGGAGATTTTGGGATTGATCCCAGAACCGACGACCATCCTAACTGAGGTTTCTCCAGGGCATTTTTCAGACACACCAGATAAATGACGGGCTGGTACCTTCAACTTAGGCCTGGGCTGACATTTTCCCACATACTATCCTCTATCCTGTTCCGATCTGAGCATTAGATAGATGCCTAAAGGCCATAAATTAATTTTCAAAAATTTTCATGTAGCACCATGGAAATTACTAACCGGAAGTAGCTAACAGGAAATGGCCACCATTGGTTTCAATCGATTTTGTCCAACTGCGGAAATGCATATTGTTCTTGACACGGCAATATGTCGTAAACAACTGTATTTTAAATGATTTTTTTTTTTTACCTTAAACTGCTATATTGGCACTGTAGACGAGAAATTAACACACAATCTTCATAAGGGAAGGATTTTTTTTAAAGGATCAAACTGATTTATGAGCAAAAGGCATTATTTTATTTATATGCCTACTTTCACTTAATTTTTCAATTTAAGCCTCATTAATTTACTTCTTGCGTGGTTTATATGTGAGTCTCTTTGATCAAAAATGCATTTGTGAAATATAATATTGCATGAGTTCTGAACACATTGCTAAAATAAAATCACTTGTGATGAAAGTTACGACATATTGCCGTGTCATGAATTGTTCCAAATTGTCGCCATTTTGATTTGTATTAAAACATCTTCTATCACAGCGACTAAATCACACGATCTTCTTATATAAAATAATTACACTGGGTTTATAAAATATTAATTAAAATAATTAAGTTATATAGAAAGTTAGTTTCCACGTACCTTTTTTACTGCGACAAACTGTTATTATTTCCTCTTCTTTCTTCGAGTCGAAATCACTTCAAACCGTTATTAACGTCGTTGCGAATAGGTGGCGTGTTATGTTCAGCAGTTTTACGTCAGATATAAGTCGAGCAACCATCCAATGTTGCTTGGTTAAAATTGTAGAAAACCAGCAGAAATTACATTGTAAATTAAAGTACACTAGTAGACAGTGCAGAAAAGGAATCTACTACTAAAACAGTAGACCTGGCAACATTTAGACGACAGACACCTGTGCAAAAGATAATGTGTTGCTTTTAAGAACTTCTGATAAACAAAAACAATCCGTTGATAAAGAAATGTATGTTTTTCTTCTTCTTTAATAAACACAAAGGATTTGAGTATTTAGCCAATTTTGTATAGAAAGGAACGTAATTTTGTATAGAAACGAACGAACGAACTTTCTTAACTTTAATTTGAGCAGACATAATAAAAAGGAAAATATTTAACAACGACAATACAACAGAGATTCCGCAAGGATTTTCAGTTTGGGGGTGGGGTGTAAAGTCAAAATTGGGATAATTAGAGTTTTGCACATTTTCTATCGATTTTTGACTGAAAAAATGTTAAAGTTTGGGGGGGTCGAGCATTTCGAGGGTGATACCCCCACAGGGTCTGTCTGGCGGAATCACTGCAATAAGCCTCAAATTGGAATTTGAAGGCTCGGTTTGTCATGGTGCCGGCAATTTTGATTATATTTATAAAGGCTTTTTTACAGTCTCAGAAGGTAAATATCGGGTGGTATCCTAACTGGCACCTTGTGCGCTTCATTCGTAGTCAGTCTTATCTTAAAAGTGATGCAGTGACGTACGGAGCGGCCGTAGCTCAGGGATAGAGCGTTGGCGTAGCATTCGGGAGGTCAGAGTGGGTTCGATCCCAGCGGCCGACCATCCTGACAGTGTTTCCTGTCACAACAGGCAAATGCCGGGATGGCATCTTCAACATAGACTCTGGCCGACACCTTTCCCTATACTTTTCCCTCCCCTATCCTGACCTGAGCCTTAGATGCCTAGAGGCCATACAATTCAATTCAATTCATGTAGGGACGTCATTCCCCAGACGAGACAAGCTTAGGGCGCAACTACGGTTTTAAAAAACTGGAAGGATGTATAGTTTAATTTGTTTACCTATGCATATTTGTATAGAGTTAAATTATTAAACTGGAAAATAGGTTCTAACGTTAAAGTAGAATTTTGATTAAGCACCTTAGCAAACTTGAGACTTTCTAAGAATGGAACCTACAGTTTATGTTAAATTGGCATCTCAACACTATACCTTCAACCTACCCGATAAAGAGATAAATAATGTATATTAAACTCTTCTTAAAGACTGTGCATTTAGAAAAACGCTTCATAAACATAAAAATCACACTACTACTATATAAATTACCTGAGCCCCTTAATTTTGTTTAAAAAATAATGAGGAGGCACAAATAAAAATGACAAAGAATTTAATGTGAGCTATTCTTGGGGTGTAATAAGCTTGGAAAAAGTGTAAAAAAATGTACAGAATGTGAGATAAATCTGCTCCCTTAATAGTGCTGAAAAAGTGCTCGAAAGCGCTGAAAAAATGTTCTTAGGATTATAGTGCTTTTATTATGTTCAAATAATGCGCTCGATTTATGTAGTACTTATAATGGAACACATTCGAACACTTCATAACACTTTATTACACAATTGGTATACTTTTAAAACACATTCCTGCTTTTGAAAGTGCCCTAAAAGTGTAAGAAAGTGTTTGTTTTTTTTTACAGTGTAGGCTGATTGCTAATTCGGTTCTTTGCTACATTTGTGCGTTATTAATCGGTGGAATTTGCCTTGAAAAATGAGACGAAGAAACCGTCGTACAATTTACAGTGTTTCTTTTAGAGGAACTTCTTCTAGAAGGTATTTCTACATTTTCGTGGGGTGATGAAGTTTTATTTTATTTCTCCAGGCTTAGTATGGTATTATTAATATTATCCATTGAGATTTTTAAGAATGTTATTCATTCCCGAGACAAGTTGTGCTCCATGGACACTATGGTGTACCAACGAAACAGCGACGGTAAAACCGTGACGCACAAAACAGCGACAGTCTAAAACTGCGACAGCACAAAACCGCGATGGCCCAAAACCGCGACCACAAAAATCGCGACAACAAAAACCGCGACGGCACACAACTACGGCACCAAAAACAGCGACGACAAAAACCGCGACACCAAGAACAGCAACGACAGAAACCGCGACACCAAAAACAGTGACGACAAAAACCGCAACGTCAAAAACACCGCGACGAACGGAAACAGCGGAACAAAAAACAGGTCGAGAAAAGCCACGATGGCACAAAAGAGCGACACCAAAAACGTGTCCGTGACCGTATATCGTGACACAAAGAATGAGTCAAGAACGGGAAGAAACCGGTACGTCAGAAACAGTGACTGATCAGAATCGTCTCTATCACCAATTCCAGAAACTGATTCAGTTTAACATTAGGACTGTCAAATTGAAATTTGAATTTGTTTTAAGATAAACTGATATTTATGGACTATGCGGTGGAAAAGGATGGGTAAAAGCAGGAACCAGGGCCATTTTAGTATAGGTATCATCCCGACATTCGCCTGGGGGATCCTAGGAAGACTATGAAAAACCCCAGTCAGGGTAGCTGGACCAGGAATTGAATACAGACCTCCCGAATGCAACTTAATACTCTACTAACAGAGCCACAGGCCTTCGGTAGTGTCAAATTGAAATGACAAGTTTAACGATTGCGAATAGCAATATATCCAAAACATATTGCGTTATATTGATAAAATAAATATCTAAATACATTTGGAACGAAGAAAACAAAACGAGACATTGCCCTTACGAGTATTTTTATAATGTTCTGTATATAGTGTAGCATACTGTCGTGAAATAATTCTAATTATAATGATATGCTAAAGTTTTACATTTTAACACTTCAGTATTTTAAAGATTATTCCTACTAGTTCAAATGTCTTGACTTACCGCTTTTGCTTTCTCCTTAAGTTAATGCTCCCTTTTATGCCTAATTTTTCTCTGAGTTCAAAGCATTGGAGATAATATGTTGCCTCTAAGACATTCAATCACAGCGCTCAGAGCAGTTCACTTCTAGTCGGCAAGTTTACTAAGAATTTATTTGGATAAAATATTTCACTTGACATAAATATCTAAAAACCGGGCGTTCAGAACGTACTTTTGGGGGCAATTAACTCCTGCACCAAAAACCAGACCCCGCGAAAACCTGAAAATCTGGCAACCTGATAGCCTATAAAAGGCATATACCGTAATTTGTGAAGTTGGAGAAGGAACAGTATGTCTCCTTCTTCAATGAATACTTGTGCCAGTATACTTAATATTTTCAGCTAATGAATTAAGGATGTTATTTTGTTTTAAATTTGAAGGTAAAAAGATAATCACATTTTTTTCAAGAACAATTTAAGGGGCATGTGAGATTATTCACACTGCTGGCTCAGTCCTTAGAAGACAGAGATGCTCGATTAGGACCTAAATATTGCAATTTACTTATTTTACTCTTAAGTGATAATAGCGGGAAATATAAGTGTTCCAATTTGTACCCCGCGTAACACTCAAAATTTCGTTTCGGGATATTAAACAGAGATTGAAGATAATATAATTTTTAACGAAACATCCCTAGATTTATTCATCCAGAAATTATTTCAGAAAGCTCTGTTCTTAAGTCTATGGCGAAAGAGTTTGATATTTAAAGAAATTATTCTGCAAGACAGCAAAATATTTGGATTCATAGTTAAATAACTTTCAAGTTATCCAACCAACGAGTTGAAATTCTACACATTATGTGGATATAACATTAACTAGATGAAGATAGTAAAATTTTCTTAATCATTTAACTACCAACTTAGAAATAAGTAAATATGAGAACGGAGGGAAAGATCCACTGTATTTGTTGTTAATACAGTTTTGAAGACCATTTGGATATTTTAAGAAATTTAAATAAATGAATATCGTCAAATACTTTTCAAAACGATTGTCCTAAGAAGGTTTTTAATTTTAGAAGCCTGTGTGTGAGCGGGATTGCACAACTCTGATTTCATATGCAGCGTTACCATATATTGAATTTCAATTATTGATTTGACTGTTTCGGGTATCGCATTTTTGGGTGTCGTTGTTCTCGACATCACGGTTTCTGATGTTACGGTTTTTGACATCGCGAGTATAGGGTATCGCGGTTTTTGGCGCCGTGGCGGTTGTTGGTCGTCGCTGTTATTGGCGTCGCGCTTTTTATTTATTTGTTTATTTATTTGAAACTTTGTACATGGCAAGTTTACATTATATTTTGATCACAGAAGCCTCAGCTTGTGTGTGAGTCTTATTTTCGAATTATCATTAGTTTGTTGTTGTCTGGTTACCAATAACAAATTATTTACATAATATCGCATCTACATCGTTGTCATTTAGTTTTTCTAACCAACACAAAACAAGTCTTTTTAAAACCGATTTGATTATTTTTCTTTTCTAATATATATATAGGTGCCTTATTGTAAATTTTTGGTACAAGATAATAAGTTTGGTGGTGTTTTGTAGCTGTTTTTGGTTTCGCGGTTTCTGGTGTCGCTGTTTTCGGCTTCGAAGTTTTTGTTGTAGAGGTTGTCGCTGTAGCTGATTTTAGTATCGCGGTTTTTGTCGTCGCTGTTTTTGGTGTCGCGGTTTTTGTCGTCGCTGTTGTTGGTGTCGTGGTTTTGTGCTGTCGCTCTTTTGTACGTCGCGCTTATGTCATCACTGTTTTGTCGTACAACCGAATCTAAAGGACCTGGGAACAATCTCATAGGCCTGCCATCCTGACAGAATATTTTTCCATGGTATTTCTCAGTCATATAAGCCAAATCCCGGGATTGTTCCTGGTCGACTATCTTTACGGCCCATTATATCGGCCTAAGCCTGAGATAGAGTAAGTATATAAATAAATTCAACGTCTTATCTCCAGATAGAAGAAACAAACTTACCTTTAAAAACTAAGAGATGCATAATTTTCCGAGGTACAACCGCTTATTGTTTTCCTTTTTAAGTTACTGATACTGGTAAGTAACCTAATGAATACAATTATCTCTGTATCTATAATTTATACTAGTAACTGTTGCAATTTTCAATAAATATACCAGACAATATATTTGTCCCTTTTTGTCCCCTTTTTGATTTTATTTAAGCACTTTCCCTCCTGTTTTCCCTTATTGTCCCTAAAAATCCTAATCCAATTATAACATTAAGGATCCGCTAACGTGTGTTTTGTTCGGCTTTCCGTTTACTTGTGTATTTTTTTTCCTTACATTAGTCAAACGGCCTTCCAAGATATAATAAGGAAAATCCATTGATATAGAGAATCACTCAATAGTCAATAATTAGGGAACAAGTGTTATTATTTTGTCCGTTCGTTTCTCTTTTGAACGTAGTTTTTTTAAAATAAAAACTTGTTTACCATATAATCATTTTTTAAATACTGTTATTAGTGAATATCATTGATGTCCTTAACGTTATTGATTTGATTGAAATATTTAATTTGCAGATTTTTTTCCATTTTCCCACTAGAAACCATCTTAGAGGGTTGGCAAATATGGAATCCTTTTAGTGCACAATGGTTTCGCATAGTTGATTTTTTTATGTTGATGGAGTCATTTGATACAATAAGCCTTAAGATTTAGTAAGAGTCATATGAAAGATTTTGTCACATAATTTCATCCTAGTTGTATCACTAACTTTCATTGCAGTTTATTTATTTTTGTTGTTTCGTGGTGAGTTTTATAGGTCAGGTATAACATGTGCATTCCCAGTATAAGAAGGTATTTTCGAGAGAAAATCTAAGTCCATTTATTACCCACAAGGTTGTCTATTTCTCTTTATTTATTATTTTTTTCTATTTCATCTGTTCTTTTATCCTCCCATTTTATATGTCTTATCACATTAAAAAAAAAACTATAACATATTAAAGTTTATATTTGTAGTTGAATGTGCAGTTCAAATGGATAGACCTACAGTTCTTAAACGACATTGTTACAGAAACAATGATTTTAACTACCATGTTTCTCTCCATAAGGTCTTTTACTTTACTTTCCCCTTATTCTCTACACAACCAGATTTTCTTTCTATTATTTATTACTAAAAACAAAATGGTAATTTATTTCACCTAATATAAATTTATTTCACCTAACATAACGCCCGTTCATTGTAATGAATGAATTAAATTACTAATTTAGAATAACTTCGGTAAATTCTAGCTACCGTATATATTTTTTGACGCTTAACGGTGTAGGAAGCGATTCTATTTATCTACTGAAATTTACAATATAAGCAATTTAACATAGACTTCCCTTAATAATAAATCTAATAATGGACTGCTTTTGCAGATAAAATGCCACACTTCGAACTTTTCAGGAATCTATGCTAACACTGATTAAGTTTATCTCATGTATTTGACAAAGAAAAAGAAACTGGACGTATATTTTCTTGTCAAGTAACAAAAGAACCGTGGAACTGTAAAACAATGGAATTTCTGATGCATGTCCTTCATATGGAGTATCTGTGTTCCTTAAGGTTGCAAAACATGTTCTCGCACTCAGTAACCTATTATGTAGCTGACTAACAAAAAGATAAAAGACTAAAGTATTATATGATAATTCGGCTTCAAGGCACATGCAAATACATAGAAACAAAGTTTTAGAAACAGAAAATATAAATGCCAAGTTAATCCAGCAGCGAGTTTGGTTTCCAATCTCTACAATAGGAAATATATTGTAGATAACCAAATTGACCAGGTATTAGTTTCCTGAGTATTCAACATACCTGAAATTGCTTGATATTGGGTATGTATTACGTAGAATATTTGCATTGTATACTGTGAAATCTCTATTTAACGGACACATTCGAGACCGGAAAAGATTTCCGCTCAAGAGGGATGTCCCCCTTAGAGATGTTTTAAAAAGCAGGTCAGTAGTCAATATACAGCAATACAGTACAAAACATCCGACATAAGTTCAAACAAATTATATATCCGGTGGTCTCGAATGTGACCGTTAAATAGAGGTTTCTCTGTTTATAAAAGGACCTAATGAGAAGATCCAATTGAAATGTGTAAAATAAACTCTAAAAATTAATCTCTACTGTGGTTTTGGGTTTAACGTCTTTCTTAGGACCTGAAAGCTTTCATATAATAGAAGAAACAATGCAACTTGAATAAAGGTCTTCAAGAGAGATATTGCCGCCTGATTCGGTGACGATCTCATCTTTATTCATAATGGAGTCCCACGGTACAAGTTCAAGATTGACAAAAAAAATATCTAGGACAAGGATATGACTGTGCTTCTGTAGCCGGACAAGAGTCCCGACAGGAATCCCACTAAAAATATCTGGAGATTCATGAACAAAATGTTGAAGAAGAGTAACATTAAAACCAAAAGTCAGTTAATCGAGAAAACCAATAATGTACGGGTTAACAATGGTGACTTGCAGTCAAAGTCTACTAAGCTTTTATGTAGCATTCCACAAAAGCAGAAGCCTTTGATCAGGAATAAAGGGTTACATACGAAGTAATAATCTTTGTCAGACGTAATTTACTTCCTATTTTTTTTATCTAATTTAATGTCTGTCATGTAGAACTAAACAGTAAGTAGCAATTGCATGTGTGTATCATACACAAAGCGATTATAGATTTCGAAAAGCTTAAGTGACATTCATTAAAATTGAGTAAGAAATGAAATAGTAGTAACTAAGATACCTCAACTAGTGAATTCGATACTTTTTGCAATTCTTTGATGTGTTTCTAAGCGTTGATACCTTCCTTCCAAAATAATCCCATGGTAGAACGTTATAAGTTACATCTGAGTCAAAGCTTCTTGAATTTGAATTTCATGTATGGGTCTTTACGAATTCATGGGTTAATTCAGGATGGGATAGGGCAAATGATGCGGGAAGGAGTGGGCTAGGGCCTAACTTCAAGGTAACTCCCAGTATTTGCCTGGTGTGGATGAGGAAATACCTTGGAAAGCTTCAGTCGGGATAGGTGGTTGCTTATATAAAATCCAGAACTTTCCGAATCAAAATTCAGCTCTCTACCACGTAAGCTACGGACTCTCCATACAATGCTTCTTAAGTTTTCAAAGCAGAAGCTTTCAATTCTATGATATATTTTTTGAGACTGATATTTTTCTTTGAAAATAATCCTATGATAAAATTCCGCTACATTGTGGTGATCCGACGTCGGGATTTTGGCGGCTGCCATCTAGGAGACGGCTCAAATTTGGTTAGACCATGATGTCCACCAAGCCGGCATTTTAGCGGCGAAAAGACGTTGGGCCATGGTGTGGGATTTAAGGTGGGTACTGACATGGCGAAATATTGCAAGTAGTCCATCTTTGACTCACAGTTGATGTCTAACAGGCCGGCATCATGGTGAACTACAAAGTAAAAAATAATAAATTGAATTAATCTTTCCAATCGGAAAATAAAGGCGTGGATGCTCTTGCTTAACTTATCATAAAATTATAATATCTAAGAGCACCCACCCTTTTATTTTCCGATTGGAAAGATTAATTCAATTTATTATTTTTTTACTTTTAGTCCATCTTAAAAAGCGTGTATTTAAAATCCTTTTAAATTATTTTTTGTGTATAATAGATGAATATTAAACTCCCTGCGAGATAGATAACCCACATGTCACAAAATAATTGCGGCGTTGCGTCCATTTAAGGATAATTTCGAATTATTTTAATTAATTAATTAAAGTTAACTGGATTATTTTGTCGTATGTCTAATGATTGAAAATTGTATTGTCATCGGAAGCAGGCAAGTTTACAAAATTTTAAAGAAATCGGATGATGTGAAGTGAGTTTAAAATCGATTGCAAAAGTTGTACCGAACAGACAGACAAGAAGGCGAGTTAATAAAAACGTGTTAATAAAAAAGACCGCGAGGAATTGAAGGGTTGGCTTGGAAGTGGATAGTGCGTTTGGATGTAATTTGCAAGACTGCAAGAATGTAATGTACTTTCAGGGAGTTGTTTGTTCGGACAGCTTGTTAGGACCGCAGTATGGTGAATTTGTTTAAGCGTTTAAGCGTTTTTCTGCATACGAAAAACTAGTAGCACATATACTAAAAATCAAGCCTATTGAAGTTGTCATTAATTTATTTCGAAGTTTATTATTTGCTATGCCAAAGCGTTATACGAAAGAGAGAAGTGAAATTTCTGTGTAACCGTCAGGGAGTCAGCCAGATGCTGTAAATTTGGGGCAACTGAAGTCGGTTCGGGATTCATTGAGAAGGTTTTTTGCTAGTAGATAACTCTGGGGAGTTCTCATGAAATTTCCACTGGTTTGGGGGTTTGTCCATTGCCTCCATTTCATCATTGGAAATTATTTCTTCCGTGTGAGATGTGCACCATTATGAGACACAGGAAAGTCCAAGCACAACTAGGAGTTGTGGTACTCTCCAGGTGGTTTCGAGAGAGAACATCGACAGCTAGACTGGAAGGTGTGTGATTGGGAAATGGGTGGACTGGGTGGCGCAGTTGGTAGCGCATTGGGACGGTTACTCAAAGGTCCCGGATTCGATTCCCGGTCCAGTCACATACTTTCCACTCTTTAATATCAATTGTATATGTACCTAGAGAGGCTTAATGTACAGAAAAATATCAGAAGTTGCCTCCATTTGAACTTTGTTTATTTTCGTTTTTAGTAATAAATTTACAATAGGATTCTAAAGATCGACTTAGAGAGTTTTATTTGTAAAGAGGAAAGTTGATCTGGATGACGAAAAATTCTGGTTGGTCCGGGAAAGTAGAAATTAGTATTATTTGAGGCAAATCTCATTACTAATTAAAGAAGCACGGAAGTTTATTGATCTTGTTACGTTGGACCCGCTGTATAAGAAACCTGGCCGTTATGTTGCTGAACTGAGTGGTGTAATTTCCCAAGTAGCACATATACGTCGGCCGATATGGGAATATTGGAATTTACAACATCGATCGATATCTTTCAACGACATGGGCTCCATATTGGAGGCAAACATCTTGGCCAATATCGGTCAACGATATCGATCGACATTGCTCAATATCAGGTATCGACATCGCTCAATAGCGGTCATTGACATTGTGAACATAATGTAATTCTGATTTTTTTACTGTTTTTTAAAAGGAATCCCATTTTTTATATAGGACCACCAACATAGACAAACCAACATGAAACAGTAAAACAGTTAGAAATTGTAAAACGAAATACTACTTGCAAAGAATACTACTTTCCTGTAGCTCAAGTTACATTACTTTGCTGTGCTAATGGACTGTAAAATTGGTCGACCACTGTTAGTTTGCAAAATAATGTTATTTTCGATGTTGCGTTCATGCTAAAATTTGTAGTTCTACTCCATTGTCATCGTTTCACGTCTTTTCCGCTTTCAACTTTTTTATTATTATTTTTTTTTGCCAAGAAGTTAAGAGTACAATGGCCATGATTACAATGAAACAGCTTAAATTGAAGAAAATGATGTAAATAAATATAACTTTAACTTATCCTCCTACTAAAGGGAACCTCTCTTAACAACCACATGCCCTGGAGAAAATACGCTACTTTCTACCGTACAAACGAAACAAAATTGTAAAATGTCTTCCGGTTCTGGTGGTGTGCGATAACAAGCGTAATAAATATTACTATATATCTTGTTGGTTTGTCTATGTACTTACAGTGATCAAAGTATGCTTCGGAAAACACAATCAACTTTAACACTTTATTTGTCTATATCCTTCCCGTGAAAGGACGTGTTATTTCTACACTTTAACGTGCTTCAACATGCTTCACCAAAGCTGGCCGCGTGCTGATAACAACATGAAGATTTATATTTTATCACCAGATGGATATAACATCGCTTGAATAAACATCGGTTTGCCCATTTGGAACGATATTGATCAACATAGATATCGGTAACCGACATAGATCGATATGGTTCAATGACGGATGCTCTATTATTTAAATTTTAATTTATTCATTATGAGCAGAATGTTTTGTAGAAAATCAACTTATTATTTTCACACACTTACTATAGTTTTAGAAAATAGGTAAATTAGTGATACCGATAATCGATATCGATCCCACGTCGATCGACATGGGTTCAAGAAGGCCACTCTCCCGCCCACATTAACGATGTGCGGTGATATGGGTCTCATGAGCAGCCAATGTGCATGTGCTACTGGGGTCGATAGTATAAGTAAGATTATGTACAGGTCCAGAGGAATAATCATTCAATTAAATAAATTGATATTAAAATTATTAAGAAAATAACGTAATTAAGAGAGATAGAAGTTTCCTGTTTGCACCACCGGAAAAAAGATGTTTAAATGATTAAGGGTAGGTGCGGATATCGTCCAGCTCGTTTCTTGTCGGCCAGAAGAAATTTTTCTTTATTAGTGTGCAGCCCATGGTTGCGGTGTAAAGTTGGATGTGGCTCGCGAGCATTTTCGTGCCCTGTCTCTTCTTTCACCCCCTCTAAAGTTTTAAAATACCTCCCTTAGAATTTTTTTTCTGAAAGAAATACTGCTATAACACAAGATCCAATCAATCATTCCAGTGCCGAATTAGAGTCTATACGAATGCATTTACTTAAACAACCTTCATAACATTGAAGATTAGCTAAGATAAGATAAAATGAATTGTACGGGCGGTAAAAGCACTATGGCTTACACCCTTCCCGTTTGAAGATTAGCAAAAGGCGATTCAATCAGATGACGCCCCCATAGAGTCGTATCGTTCTTTGTGTCTAGGCACAAGGTACTGGGATATTGTATGTGGCTGATTAAGAAAACAGGCAAAAGTTTCAGAGGTTTAGTCTCATCCTGAAATATTTTTGATATTCTGTAGCGCCATTAACATTCACCGAACTGTATGATCGTTGTCTTTCTGGCAGCTGACCCCTGTCAGCTTGTTTCCAAATGTAAAGTTGAACTGTCTTATACTGCGGAGCGTATGTGCGTTCTTACTAGAAGATATCACTTAACTCTCTTTGGTCCGCCTTTTGTCTCTACTCATATATTAAAACAGTTTTCCCTTTTAGGGAAATGAAGAGCTTAGGCAACTACATGGGTCAGGATGTTTAGGTGATGGCCCATGCAGTTTGAAGCTCCTGTGTTTTCCAGTCATACAGCCCGGAAGAGTTTCTTGCGCTATAAACAGAATTGAAAGTTACATTAACAGTTGGTTATATAATTTATAACATTACATATAAGTTGTTATGTATTATTATTCATGAGTCGGCTTCTTCCGTCTTTGCATACTGTTTATGTATGTGTTTGTTAATAAAGCGTAAACAACATACGACCTGCAAAAGTTCGACTGAAGGTAGTCTTGCCGTTTACACACATGTCGCTATAAATTATTACATCTGGTACTCGGTTCGACCGATATACCTTACAGAGCAATGATGGAAGATTCATGAAACAAATCGGCAGATTCTAAGTTTGAAACCCGTTGCAGACTGTTGTATAATTAAAAAAAGATATATCATGCCGAAGCCAATGGACAAATTCCAACTACATATGCATACAAATAGTATAGAGATGAGTCGATACCAGAATTTCTCGATACCGATACTTATTTCTAACCTCTCATACTCGATACTTTCTTCAACATTGTGCTACAATGCAAATAATACATAGTTAATTAAAAATAATTAAGTATTATATAAATTAAAGATAGGTCGATACGAGAATTTCTTGATGCTCGACACTGGTATTTATTTCTGACCTTCGTCACTTTGTACTTTCTTCAACATTGTTAAACCCCACACAGCACAGGTATATTCTAGGAATATGCTACGAATATCCCAACAATATTCTACGATATTCTTGGTATATGCGTAGAATATTGTAAGATTACCTGAATGTCCGAAATGAGCACATATCCTAAGTATATGCCTGGGAATATTCCAACTATATTTTACGAATTTGTGGAGAACAATTATTCTTTGGAGATATTCTCAGAATATTCCTGAAACTCTAACCCACAATATCCTTTTGATAATCTAAATAGAATATCCTAGGAATATTCTTATTTGATTCAAAATATTCTGAGACATTATACGCAAATAATTGTGGATCTAAATCAGATATCCCTAGGATATCCTATCCCACACATCACCGGACGTCCATCGGATGTCCAAAATACGTCCCGAATGTCCGAAGAGATCCGGGCTATTATGGGAAATCCATGGGATGTCCGCTGGACATCCGAAACAGGACGTCCAAATTATATCCATCCCGGATATCCCTCGGACATCCTCTTTATGTCCTACAATGTCCAGTATTTTCCTTCCAGATATAAGTGTGAAGATAGACTCAGAGACGAAAAGAAATAATGTTGGGAAATTGGAGAAAATATGTACTACTTTTACTGGATGTGCTCTCTGAGCATTGTGGTAGAACTAATAATTTGGGAAAATCTGCTATTTAATTTTGTCTAAAATACTAATATTTTATTAATTGAGAAAGTTGGTGTTTCATGCGCGTGAGTTTGCTTCACATTCAGAAGGTTCCGAGTTTAAGCCAGAAACTGCATGTCCACCTTGTCTGAGATTTCCCAGTTTTCGGCAGTCCTTCGAAGTACCGTGGTGGTTCTCGATTAATGATGGTGTCGCTTCCCTGTTATTCCTTATTAAAGGTCAATTTCCAGATGCTAATATAAAAATTCAGATAAATATGTGTGGGCTAGAGTTATTTTGGTGTTTTATGAGTATGAAATGCAGGCTTGGAAAGATATTTGGCAAGGAACCCGTAAATTTCTTGCGAAACCTGAAATCAATTTGCCTATTGGGATTTTAGGAAAGTAGCTATCAGAAACGGAATCTGATCGTCATTTGTTGAAACGTTATTGGTGAATGGGAAATGCGCTTTCATTTGTTTTTGTTTATTGCAGCCGAGGGAGTAGGTTTATATATTTCGTGTAACGTTTTTATTTTAAGAAAAACTGAGGAATTGCAGTGACGATATTAGTTTATAGGAAATTGCTTATATACACACTTGAGTTTCATTTAACTAAATCTGATGGGTCGAAGAGTGATTCGGTTAAACGAAAATTCGGTTAGGCTAGAAACATAGTGATTGACATACTGTAGTTTGGTATTGTACAACACGTTAAAAGAGCAACTTATTTTAATATAAACAATTTTTCAAACATAGCTGTAATACCAGCTACCACTGTAATGTTAAAGTATAATACAGTAGAGTACACGCTACTGAATTTACAAAGAACTTTTTTTTTTAAAAAAAATAACAGTCTTTTCTTATTTTCGGCTTTCATTATTGACCGTAAGAGTACCCGTTGCCTACTCTATTATACCGGGTAAGCGAATTACCTATAGAACGTTACCGGCAAGGCCGCTTTTAAGTTCCATAGACGTGCAGATAGTGCAACTGGGCGTCAGACGGAATGTTGTGCTAGATTGTGCTAGAATGTTGAAACTTGCAACGTTTGTTCCTTTTCTCCCCCTTACCTCACAACTTATGGCGCTACGACGACAAACGCATTTTACCGGTATTTCTTCACTATATATGCACTCCAACACCCATATCATGAAAATCACTCGACGCATCACTTTTAATTACTTTTCCCACTTGGAATCTTCGCTAACGATCTCTCTTACGTCGTAGTATTTATGCATTTTTAAATTCTAGACACTTCAATGACATAGGGCTACGTTAGGCTAGAAAAGTCAAGATTGTTTTTTAAACTTGTCATTTAAAATTCTACACATTTGACTGACATATGGTTAGTGTGGTTACGTGTGCTTAGGTTAAATGAGGTGAGGTGTGGTTAGGTTAGTTTAGGTTATATTAGGTTAGGTTAGGTTAGTTTAGGATAGATTTAAGTTAGGTTAATTCAGGTTAGGAACTGTAGGTTAGATTAAGTTAGAATATATTAGGTTAGGCTAGGTTAGGTTAGGTTACATTATCCCTGGTACACTATACAATGCAAGTCATATTTAATAGGCGTTCATTTTTGTAAGATTTTGTCCGATTTACGAAACTGGCCTGCAACTGAACTATCTGTAAAATATGAAAACTTAAAACATTGTGATGGCTTTGCAGTATTTCCTCTCTTGCACTGCTATTCCTCTTAAGATATATATTATTCATTTGTGTTTAAGACAATGAGAGTGAGTTAGACGCCCACTTATATTTTAAGTCCACACATGCTCTGTAGTATAAATAACGTTTAGCGTATACCGTGTCTTTTATGATTTGTAACATTGTGTTGATCGCATTGCATTGAATTCAAGGGGTCGTATGTTCCAATTCGCTGTAATGTATTTATTTATCCGGTCATACTGTATTTATCCGGTGATAGAAGCTATCTGAGTAAGTAATAAACACCGGCCGAGTAAACGTCTTCAAAGTAGCATTGTGAATATACTTTTTTTAATGACAAGAACTCTTCTGGCGTCCGTCAAACAACTTGGGGATAGAAATTTTCATGTCATTTTTGCAGTACCGATACTCCGTTATCGGGCCTGGATGGGACATTTAAAGAAATTATGAATTCGTTGCTGTCCGGTGGACATCTCTATACAGGTCCTATAAATGTACGTTGCAGACCTAAAAAGGGCATCCGTAGAATGTCGAAAAGTCGTGCTTACGGATGTCCGATGACATCCGTATTTGTCCTTTAAATGCCCATTGCTCACCTAAAAAGGACGTCCATAGAATGTCCAAAAACCTTGCGTACGGATGTCCGATGGATATCCATATTTGTCCTTCAAATTTCCGTTGCGGATCTAACAAGGACGTCCGTAGAATGTCCTAAAACTTTGCGTACGGATGTCCGATGGACATCCCTACATCTCCTATAAATGTCCCTTCCGAACCTAAATGGACGTCCGTCGGATGTCTACAGGAGTTGCGTATGGATGTCCTACGGACATCCATTGGACATCCGCGGGACCTTTTTCGGACATCCTATGGACATCCGACATGTCCGCCAAGGAGATCCTAAGGATATCCATGGGATGTCCGTGTGTTGTCTGGGATGTTATTTGGAAGAATACAAATGATACATACGTAATAAAAAGTAATTACACAAAGTGCGCTCAAAAAGATTTGAACACTCCACTGTATCTTTTTTGTTTTTTACACTCTGGAAATGAATTTTAATGTAAACATATTTTGGGCCTTTTAGTAGATAACCATGTTACTCATTGCAACCCGTGTCTGCTACGAGATATTTTAACGTGAATTCTTTCAATGCCAAAAATACAATGTGATAAAACTCAGAGGTCTGATTTGCAAACAATTGTTTCATTCAGGTAATGAAGTCTTTGTCACTGTCTAATATTTCACCAGACAGATGAGCTTTCAGATGACCAAAGATAACAAAAATAGGTGGGGGCCGTGTCCAGATTGTAGGGAGGCTGAGGGACCACTTTTCAACCCGTAATACTGATTTCCTCCAGCGTTATGGCTGTCGAGTGTGTGTGTGTGTGGGGGGAGCTTGCATTATCGTGATTAAGTTTGATGTTATTATCCTGGAGCTTCCGTAATTAAGTTTGATGTTCTTATCCTGGACTGTTACACCCCGTCAGACTCACGTAAATCAAACATACGTACGAAGAAAAACAGGTAACAGAATCTACCGAACTTTTTCTTAAAATTCATTGCTTGTATTGTATTGCTTATATAAGGTATTCAAATATTCTTTACAAAATGCACTACATGAACACTTTGTAATCATAAATTATCACTAAAAATTTAATAAATTAATTACTTATTAAAACATCGTTATTTAAATAATATCATTGTTCTAATTCTCTAGAAGAAAAACGCTAAAATCACTGTCATAAATTAATTTATTTTTTCTCGAATCATCAACAACTGTGACATCTTTTTAAAGTTTTGAATTTAGTTCCATTCTCGTTGACAAAATTACGGACTATGTATTTACATTGTTGTTTTCTTTAATCAACTACATTTTGAATCCCAATTGAACCTCAAGCAATTATTCAAAATCTCTAGTATTACAGATATGTAATACTCATAACACGTTTAACAGTTCTACTATATTATCTTCTTCTATCTTAAATACTTGCAATAAACTAACTCTCTGGCTTATGGAACTCGCAAGTTCATCGCCGCAGTAACAAACGTTCCCCATTGGATTCTATCATGGTCAATATCAAGCCAGTTTCCATCACGAACCACTATTTCTCGAAGATCTCTTCTAATATTGTCCTCCCAACGATGTCTCGGTCTTCCCAATGGCCTCTTTCCATCCGGCCTTCCAACCAGGATAGAATATAATCTTCGTTTTTCCCCCATCCGAGCTACATGGCCTGCCCACCTTAGTCGTCGCGATTTCATTATTTTTACATCTGGTGAATCGTACAGTCCGTGGAGTTCTTCATTATGCAGTCTCCTCCACTCTCCAGTCATCTCGTCACGTTTCGGCCCGTATATCTTTCTCAAAACCTTATTTTCAAACACACGTAATTTATGTTCATCTGCTAGGGTCGTATTCCAAGTTTTGCAACCATAAAGTATTACCGGCAGAATAACCGTTCTGTATATTTTTAATTTCAATTTCCTTGATATTAATCGCGATGTTAGAAGCTTTTGGACTGAATAGAAACATGCGTTCCCCGATACTAAGCGACTTTTTATTTCTTCCGTGACCTCATTTTTGCTTGTTACGTAACGTATGCTCCCAATGCAATAATTTTGTATTATTTGATTTTGAAGAAAAATGCAATTCTTTACATCTTTATTTTACAGAAGAGTGGAAGTCGTCTTTTTAAAATTTGAAACTGTTAAAGTTAGTATTTCTTTCACCTAGTAGGGTATATCAAAATATGAAAATAGCAAAAATTATATCTAAACGTTTCAATGACTGGACGTCATAGATTTTTTTTTTTGTTAAGGAGCACGAGCATTGCTCCTCCATCGGAATCAACTTTTATCACGCTTTTTCTGTCATTCCTGACTTCTCTTTTGAGGATTGTGTTCATCAGAGCCAGTCGGTATATGAGGGGTAAAGTATAGACACACCCAGGAAAATTGCTCTCTTTCTCTCTCTCTCTCTCTCTCTCTCTCTCTCTATCTATCTATCTATCTATCTATCTATCTATCTATCTATCTATCTATCTGTATGTGTGTGTGTGTGTCCTCTCTCTCGCGCTCGCTCTGTCACTGACACACACCGAAAATATTATGAAACGAAGCATTATTATATCCCGTTTTAAAAGTATAGGCTAGCAGTTGTTTTGTAGTTTCTAAAATCATAAAATAAGCATTGTAACCGCCATTTCCGTTCTTTCTCCTCTTTGTTCCACGCAGATTTGACGGATAATACAAATTGTGCATCTTCTTTTTTATGACGGTATGTTGGTCTCTCTCTTTCTCTCTCTCTGTGTGTGTGTATGGCTGGATAGTCATCAGTATGCCAGCGGACAGAGAAATTAACAATGAAGAAAGAATTTTACAGCTATTCCTGAAACATGAGACGAGGAACTCCGTTTTTGGTGCAGAAGAGACCATGCTAGGCGTAGAAGAACTAAAGGACAATTTCTCACCAATTGATCTTTAATTTTTTGTCGGCTTTTCCCCAACAAATAAAATCAGGAAACTTCCTTCGAAGTATTTTTCTTTTGAATTCTCAAGAATCTCAAGTATTTTATATTCAGAGAAAGAAAATTATTGTTTACATTTTGCTTACCCTGCTTATTTTTCTTCAACGTAACGCAAGGTCATTAAGAGAAATACACAAATATAGGATGTGGTGAGGGGTTGAAATCGGACACTTTTTGTCTCGATTATTTTTGTGTGTGTACGAATGCTTCAATTCAGTACTCAATATTTCTTGAACCGTTATGAATTTATTCTTCTACATTTCTAGAGTTTTATATCTCAGCAAATAGAGATAGGTCGCTACCAAAAATTCTCGATACTCCCGATAATTATTTAAAACCTTCGATACTTGGTATTTGATATTACATACTTTTTCACAGTGTCTTTCAATGTATTAAATAATATAATATATTATTATATATTATACATTATTTTAAAATATAATTTAAGTGTATTGCTTTCTTATAATTTAATTCCATCCTGAGTCAAAGGTGCCTAAGATTTCTAATTAAAATTAAATTCTAGAAGGTTTAAGATGTAGGTTATAGACCTAACATTCTACTATGAGATTATTTTCAGAGAAAGATAGTAGTCTAAAAATTATTGCGGTATCGAAAAGGTATCGACTCCATTAGTAAAGATATCGACCGATACCGATACTTTGCAAGTTCCATTGGTATCGAGGTATCGAAAGTATTGTGAACCCATCTCCAAAATAGTCAATAACACTCCGTCAACAGGGTTAATTCTCTATTTTCGTCAACTCAAAAAGATGCTGATTTGGTTGGGAATTCGGTGGGTGGAAGTTCTGGATTTGGCGGCTCAACGTCGGCTCACCCTGGTGAGCAGAACGTCGGATTTTCCGCAACTTTCGTCATTGGGCCCATGTCGGTGGATATTTGGGCCCGACGTTGGTCCGCTGAAGTTTTACTCATGGGGTTATATCTCAGAGTCAAAACTTCTTGAATTTGAATTTCATGTATCGCTTTAGGTCGATATGTATCGATATGTTAGGTCGAGATAGGTCGGGATGGAAAATAATGCGGGAAGGATATATTTTAGAAATTGCACCTAACTGATAAATTTGTTTTTATTAAAGATTTCTAAGGAGTGTTTACAATACTATAAAATACGCTTCTGGTTCCCCCTAACGGGGTTAGGGTAACTTTGAAACATCATATGTTTTTGTTTCTCGAAAATAATCAAGGAAAAAGTATTTTATGTGAAACATTGTTCGTGATACCAATTTAGCAAAACTCGTTCCGATTGGAAATTATTCCTAAACAAGGTTATAAAATTATTTTGTATGTTTATTTTCGCTAAATGTGAGGTCCACTGTGGATAATTTTAAAGTGAGAGATTGAAATGCTATCGAAGAGATGAACCATTATTTCAATTTATAATTTTTAAATGATAAATTAGATAAAGCTTTAGAGTTTTATTGTACTTGCCAATCAAATAGAAAAATATGAAAAGTGCAATTGGTTAACAACAGATGAACATTTTCGTTAATATTTCGCTAAAAAGAAAAGAGTTATTTTAAATTAGGAATGAAAAAGACGACATATTTAACTACTATAATTCAGCTAAACTGTTAGCATAGTAGATTGTATTGTGACTCAATTTTGTAGTTACTCCTCTCTTGTTGTTAATGTGGAAATTACCTGGTTGGTCGTCAGGTACTTCTGATCCTAGAATATTACATGCTTATGCAGTTAATTGTCTACTAAATCCACTATTTTTCGTTAGGTGGTCTAGAATCTACAGTTTACAATACTGTTTCCTCATAGATATGACTTTATATAGTTCCTTTGGATATTTTTGTATCATAAAATGTATATTTATACCTGTACAAACACTTTAACTCAGAATTATGTGCTTTGTTAATCAACACTCAACGCAGATAGTTTATAAGACCTTTGTCTTATATTTGTAGTCGTAAAATCACTTTTATATATATTATGTAATCGAACAATCTCATTATACACTGGAAAAACTTTGAATAGTATGTACAAAGTGCCAATTTTGTACCCACAATTTTTGAGAGGCAGTTGGGAACCCAGGGGCGGTTCTTTGTTCCCAAGTTCTTGGGAGGGAACAGGTTAATAAAAAAGATGATAAAATATGAATCCGTGTGCCCGTCGCTGCCTCTGAAAAATACGCTGTATAATGTGCCCACAATTTTCGAGAATCAGTGACAGGCACAGGGATTCATATTTTACCTTCTTTTTTTTCATTAATCTGTTCTCTCCCAAGAACTGGGAGGTAAAGAACCGCTCCTCTTAATCCAACTCTGGATTCGACACTTCCTCTCAAAACCTGTGGGTATAAAATGACGATTTTGTACCCGCTATTCAAATGTACAGTTTTTGCAGTATAGATTACAATATATTTCTTGAGAATTGTTAGAGTTATGTAACCGATTTTCTTAAAATACACTTAGCAATTAGAGAGTATATGGACGTTAGGAATTTTAAACAAGCATATTTTAAAGCTTTTCACAAGCTAGTTTTATCCATTTTGCCATACGAACAGTCCAAAATCACGTGATTTAATTCAATAGAAGCTTGCGATATATCACCGTCACAATTTGGATTTGCTTTTAATGAATTTTGTGTAAATGATAATGGCATGTTGTGTGTCTTGATCTTAATCTTAAGACATTACTGTTTTTCCATTTGTGTAACTAATTACCATGTCCGAAGCATAATTTAGAAAAAATCTTCATAAAATCTGCTCACTTTTAAATCATTGTAAAGAAAACAGTTGTTAGCATATACAAACACAAAATTTTCACCGTTGTTTTACGTTAAGAAAATTAAGAGAGGTCAGCGCCAACCATTAGACATCATTACTGGCTACTAGTATATTTATAGCGGTTTTTTTAGAAAATTTTTCTCTGTAAATCCAGTACTTATATTTATATATTAAAAAAAAAGTGCTATTCACAACAAGGAATTACGCATGGATTTTGATGATAGTATGCCAGGGAATAGATCATGTCATGACCTGAAGATATTTGCGAAATCTAACACACAATGTGTAAATATTAATAAATAACTATCAAAGAAAAATGGAAATTCACCCGCATGACTTGCATAGGATAATGACTTCGTAAAGCTTTGTCCTTATTCAATTCATATTTAACAAGTACCCTTCCAAACATATATTTTTGAAACACTAAATACCAATTTTGGAGACAAGCTTTGAGAGTAACGCTCGCATATTATTTAATCTATTTGCTGATTGTAAATAGAAATGATTCAAAATGTGAGATTTTGGTGAGAAGGAAGTGAATACATAATAACATTTTAAAGATGAAAATGGCACTGACGGGATTCCATTCAAGAACTACCAACGTAAGATAAAAATATAAAATTAATTGTATGGGCCGTAACAGCTCTATGAATCATCTTAAGAGGCAGAGCACTCAACCAACACCACGCTAACTTATACAGGTTGTGAAATAAGAAGCATATGTGGGACGTGTGAGTGAATAGGTTATTTCATTTCAGTGTTGCCAGAGGCAAAAATAACATATTAGAAGATTGGTATATATATATAT
>JAGDQP010005830.1:0-50630 GCA_022664845.1 Lepisma saccharinum | reverse complement strand
TTTTACATTCAATATGCTGTGGACATTTTCTTATGGCGCTTACCATTTTGTTTTCTCGAAGTGTTCATATATCTTCTGCATTTGACATTTTGTTTGCATTACTTTTGTACGTTAGAATATTTTCGCTAAAGTATATACTGGCCAAGGGCGGTCATCTTGTGATTTTCAGAGGGGGCAAGGATAAAGTGATAATTTCTCTACGATTTACTAAAAGTTATTAACAGGATAACCACGACAATATTTACTAAATTAAGGGCGCAAAAAGATGTGGTGAAATACATTGAACCTACTTTAAAGTATACTGGAAGTTGATTGGGAATGCTTAAGAGTATACTCATGTTAATGACTTAATAAAATTAATATATTATTTGTGAAATATTTGTCAAATGTCTCCCCTGCAAAAGAAACTCTGTCCCAAAGTATCCGTGCTGGTTTACTACAGACATTATTAGGAAACTCAAGATTAAAATAATTTATCATATAAGGTCTACATATAAAATTAAAAATCCAAAACCATACTATCAGGAATTTATTCGATTGCGTAGGGAAGTCAAGGTAGACATAAAAATAGCCTATAAGACCTTTATATCGAATTCTGAAAGTAATATCAATAATGATCATGGTCAACTGTGGAAATGTATTAAAAACAAAACATCTTCCCCCAAATATATAAAATGTGAATATCGGATTTGTGTAACAATGAAGAAATAGCCAATACGTTTGCACAGTATTTCCAGTCAGTGTTTCTATCCTCTTCTCAACCGTTCAATAATTTTGATAGTAATTCTAGGGGTTACGAAGGAATTGGAACATTGCCTGTTGACCAAATACATTTGAATGAAATGGAAAAGGCTATCTAGAATTTAAAGCCCAAAACGACAGTTAGATCTGATGGTATACTCTCGTATATAATGAAAGAATGTATTGATAAATTTAAATGTTCCCTATGGATTGTGTTCAACTTGGCACTAAAAACATATTTTTTCCCTAACAAATGTTTATCTGTTTTAGTTTGTTCAATATCTAAAACAAACGATAGACGAGAAATTACCAACCACAGGCCTATAACAATCTTACCAGTCTTAGCAAAATCTCTGAACTGATTGTATATCAACGAATTATTAATCATGTGAAGAGAGTTATTGCAACTAAACAACACGGAATTGTTTCACAAAAACCCACGGTAACGAACGAGCCTCTTGCAATTGTTACAGATTTTACTGAAAACTCGTTGAACGGATGAAAGTAAGTGGATGCGATTTATATTGACTTTGAAAAGGCCTTTAACAGAGTTAATCACAATGTACTACTAGGTAAATTAAATCACTATCACTTTTCTCCATTCTTGATTAACTCATGTGGTCTTATTTAACTAATCGCAGACAGCCTGTTCTATTTAAAGTATACAATTCTGATGATAATACACCACTATCATGAGTCCTGCAAGACTCGAATCTTGGTCCGTTGTTATTCCTCTTGTTCACTAATGACCTACCGGATAATAAAAAAGTGGTATTTGCGGGTGACCTCAATTATACGGTAATTCCATGGAAGATGCCATAAAACTACAGTCTAGTTTCGACAATTTTACTAACTGTTGCACTATCACTGATTTTATGTCAATACAAAGTTTCATAATACAGTAAAAATAGAACGATTTATAGATTTAACTGTTAAATTAATAAGTATGCATTAAGTAGACCCGACGTAGTTAAAGATCTTGGTGACACGTTTTCTATGAAATTAACTTTAACAACCATATAACAAATATTACATTGTTTTTATTATTACAAATGTTACATATAAGCTTTTAAAATTCGAGGATTTGTAATAAGGATAGCAACGTTTTCACACTAGATAAAATGCACTATATTTATGTTTATTAGAGCAAGGACGTAGTCTTTCCGATCTGTTATTTCTTAGGAAAATGATTCAAAATTCCTTAGACGGCACAGACTTAGTCTCTCTGTTACAGTTTCGTGTCGTGTCTTTAAAAATTCGCGTAGATAACACTGATCTCTTCCACTGCAAAAAGGCAAGGACAATATAATGACGCAGCCACCAATCTGGGGAATATGTTATACCATCAGTGAAATGTGTAAAACCTGCATCGAATTGGATATATGTGATTATGTCTTCATCTTCCAAAGCATTTAGAAATATTGTCATAAAAATGTCTCTAAATGAGCACTTCAAATATCTACACTCTAATTGGGCTATAAAGCTTGTTGTGTTGACAATAAATAAATCAATAAAAGACAAATAAAAGAAAATATAAAATACAGAAAGTACATATAAATATTTTATTTTTGTTTTCTATCTTGCATAGTATATTTTTTTCTGACTAGAGTGGAGCAGCGCCCCCTTGCCCCCCTGGTGGGCGCCCTTGATACTGGCTATAAATGTACTTCAAAAACCTAATTATATTTTTATTTCAGTTATAATTCTAGATAGAGGGATAGGTAGATAGATAGACAGATAAATAGATAGATAGATAGATAGAGAGAGAGAGAGAAAGAGAGAGAAAGAGAGAGAGAGAGAGAGAGAGAGAGAGAGAGAGAGAGAGAGCAATTGGAGGATAAGCGAGAGTGAAAATTCGCATAGTACGTACAGGTTTCATCAAAATTACTACAGAACTAATCATAGATACGGTAAAAATCGGACGATCTTCCAATTTTTCGGAAGTTCTGGCAACGCTGTTTCATTTGTTCGTTCTTCGTTAATATTTACGCGTTGCGTGTTATAATTCGCTAGTTTGCAAGTCAGGTCGTGCAAAAAGTAAGAAATAAAAATCTTAAAGAAATTTCACTGTAAAACTCCCTTAAAACTTTAAAAAACAATAATATACTCAAAACAATCATTGATCCATCTTTTAGTGCATTAGCATCAACGATATCAAGTACGTAATACCAGGGTTACCATAATATTTGCAGACTAAATATGGACAAACTAACTTAAATGCCATTTATTTAAACACAATTAAATTCCGAACAATTACTTGTAACATCAATATAAATTAAACACTTAATATCGTTTACATTCGTATCTTCTCTATTGTCAAGGTCGGAGCATCTTCTGGGTGTTAAGTTTCAATATACTGAAATCACCTTTCACTCGCAGTTACTATTAATCAGGAAAAAAGTAGCTATCTTTAAAACATTGCTAGGCGATAACGCACATTGTAGGAACATTGCTAGGTAGTAACAAATACTAGGCAATACTACAGTTTAATGCTGTAGGAACAATGTACAGTATATTTGTGTCTTTATACATTGAGTGATACGTACGCATATTTGTGGAAATATATGGGTTTAAAATAGGGTGACCATGCAGTCCCGGTTTCTGGGAAGTTTCCCCGGATTAAAGCTTTTATCCCCTGCTATTTTTTCTCCCAGGTGAAGAATAAATATAATTTGAAAATTGTTATTGTTTCATTTAGAAAGAAATATTCAAAGGGCTACCAAGATGTACTCCTTTCAGGGGTACTAATTTCGTATTCTCTACGTTTTCGCAAAATACTCTTTTTGTCATTTCTCTTTTCTAAGTGACAGCTTATCCGACAGCAGGCTCCACGCCCGACTAAATTCTCATGATTAATTGGTTGGAATTAGGTCCTGAACCAAGTCTGGCTAGGATGATTCATGCAAAGAGCAAGTAGAGTAGAGTATAGGAGAGGAGAATAAGTTGCTTGGAGTCAAGGAGTAGATGAAATAAATGAGATAAAGAAGAAAATTAAGATTCAACCACACAAGTCCACCCGTGCAAACTCTTCCAAGTTGTTTGCAAATAATATGAAAATCATAAGTGAAAGAGAAATCAAGACTGGGTGGGATAATTGACTAGAAAAGAAAGAAAGAGGTAGAAAGGAAAAATATATAGGATAGAATCAGTATGTTATAGGGTCAAAGAGTAAATACAACCATCAAGCTTCCACTCGAAAAGACTCTTCTTTTGTTGGTATGATGAATATATCGAGGAACTATGCATTCCTCTTCACCTGTATGAATTCTCGTGGATCTCCTGTGTAAGAATAGTTTGAATATAGTGATAGTAGCTTGCTCTTTTAAAGTACACAAAACACTAAGATTATTCACTAACATTGATCCTGTATAATATCACACACGATTCACGACACACGCAGGCAACACAAACACCCAGCCCCTCCTCCATACAGTCATATCCGGATTCCGGTTCTGCTGGATTCCAGCATTTCCATTCGTTTTCCAACTCCAGTCTCATTCGCACACATTCAGACGTACTTCTAGTAGTTCATTGCCGGTTTCGCGGCACAGGAGTTCTTACTGCTTCTGGGACACATTCATCTCACACTCGATCATTACTTACACGTTCCTTCTAAAATCGAGTTCATGTCTTTTAACCGAGGTGTATTCAGTAATATTATTTAGTATACGTAAATAGTCGCCATTAAATTCTATAAATTCTATATACACCGTATATTCGCCATTATATAGAATTTCATATATTGGTATTTGCCGGATAGTACGTCTTTCCTCAATAAGGATGTTTTGTTCCTACAAAGGATACCAGAGTACCGCATGCTCCGGAGTATCGATTTCTCCACACTGGCAATTAGTGTTAGTCACTAATCCAAATTGGTACATACAATTTACTTCTATAGGGCCCATGGCTCGTAAGAAAATGAACAAGGCCACGTGTTGGTTTTAGTTTCTTGTTTTCCAGTCTCACTTGGATAGTGAATCCAATTTGGGAATTTGGGGTGAAGTTTTTTAGTCTTTTGCATTTTGATATTGCTTTCCATTCCTGCTGCCATTTTTTGATAATCACTTCCTGCTGTTCCGAGATATCCTTCACATGTATACCAAGGAGTCCTTCCACTTCTGGGTTCTTCTTCTTCTTTAGCCAATATTTTGCTGCTTTCTTTATAGCATCTAAACTGGTAGGAAGCGATACCATAATGACTGAATGGTAGTTCTATAGGCTCCACTAAGTCTTATTAATACATTTGTTAAGCCAATGCCAATTTACGTAGATTTCTTGATAACATCATTTTTTATATCGTCAGGTCCAGGTGCCTTGTCGTTCTTTAGATTTTTTTTTATCATATCTTGGATCTCGTCATTTGTAACTTCCATAATGTCTAATACATAGCTCCGCTCGCTCCGTAGATATTCACCCATTCTTGTTTTATCCTGTGGTTATGTTCTTCATCATCATTTTCGGTATCATCTGGAAGTAGTTTTCCAATAATCGTGTCGATTGTATCGTACCATGAAGATGTCATGGTTCCATCATCTTTCCTGATTGTTGTTAGAAATGTTGTTCTTAGCTTAATCTTTCTACTAATAATTCTGTAAGGCGTACCCCAAGGGTTGGGCTCAAGTTCCCTCATTATAAATCTCTGCCAAGGTTTTAGCCTGTTCAATCTTCGTTAAATACATTGTTTTCACGTCTCTATATTTCTAACCAGACTTTTCTAAGATAATCTATTTCCGTGTATGTATAAACCGGCAAAGTATGCATAACGAAAAACATAACTGTTCTGAGATCCAAGGCAGAGCAACCGTGCACCTGTCCCCTCTTACGGAATTACATTAATCTTGATTGGATAATCTTAATGAGGGTCTGTTTGGTACAAGAGCAAAATCTGTTCTTTACAATGTTTAAATTTACTTTAGAACAACTGAACATTTAGTTTGCTTGATTCTTGGTTACTTCTACCACACACCTTTCTCCCTCATCCCCTTCCAAAGCTTTAGTTCCGGCTCTAGTCACTACACGTTTGATTTTGCTCGTTTCACTAAGCTGAAAAGCCGACCTGTGCCTCCCGCTTTCGAAACTTCTAGCTACGGGCCTGTTGAGATCACTCGCTTTACATTTTCTACACTAATGATTTCCTGTCCCAAGTTATTTTACATATTTAAGCATGATTTCTCTCACAATGTTTAGGTTAACTAGTCGTTCGAAACGCCAACTTTCAAGAGGAAAAGTTAATAAAGTAACATTCACTATCAAACCTACACACATGAAAATACTTTCGAGTAGTATGGACACAAGAGACTAACTTTTCATACAGGCGTTAGCTGGCAGTTTTACTTGCGATTAGGCTAAATATCCAATTAAAACACGTATTTTGGTACGTGTTCTACGTGTAACACGAGTATTTTGTTTCTATTAGCTACTCATAGGAATTGCAAGCAAAGCATGTGGCAAGCGTCTGGAAGGAAAAGAGGCCTGCCTAACTATTTCATAGTTGATACAAGGGTCGTCATTTAAACGTTAACATGGATCCACTGTTGTAGAATGCTTTGTTGTATTTCTTTTAGCGAATTTTCATCAGTGCATCAAAAGGGAAGCATCTTTCCAAGAACTAAACACCAACTTATTCGTTTTCCTACTCAAACACTATATATAATGCTCTACGTCTATTTTACATACAAACACACATATTCTTTAAATGTAATGTAGATAAACTGTTATAGCTTCTTTTTTCAGGACAATATAATGATGAACGCCACAATTACCAAAACGCCTTTGCTTGGTGCTGGTAACCATTTCACATGGCTAGATTACCTGATCTTTATAGCTATGCTGGTTCTTTCTTCAATTATTGGCATTTTCTATGGTTTCTTTGGAAGGAGCTCAAACACGACAAATGAAATTCTACTAGCTAATAAAGAAATGAAGACTTTCCCCATGGCTATGTCACTTTTAGCAAGGTAAGGATGAATTACTTCTGAGCATGCTTGTTGACTGAGAAGTTCACTTTATAGATAATATCACATGATGCAATTCTGTACTGATTTAAGCAAATGCAGCACTTCTATTAATAGATCACGTAAATCTGCCACTTTACATGAATGTCTAAAAATATATCCTGTGAATTAATTAATTTACATTTGTATTTGATCTGTAAATATATAATATCAATCTTACAAAACTATGTTATATATCACTTTACTTTTCATTGACGTTCAAAGCTTTTAGTTCAAAATTAGTTCAAGGACTTTCCGTAATTATGACACCATATGAAGTACGTACCGTGAATCACGTTTTTTTAAAAATAAAAACGAATTGAAGCATGTGAGAAATTAAGTGAATATATTCAAGCCAAGTTGACTATAACACATTGGGAACTATACTTTTTTCTTTATTGTAAAAAATCTATTAGATTCTCCGTTTGTCTAGAACATCTTAAACCCTCCCGATTTTGCTTAGTTGCTTTATAAACAAATAAATACAAAAATAATTTCCACGCTGCCTTCAGAGACAAACAGTGCAACAAATCTTCTTCAACGATATATGCATCTCGAATCCAAACATAGCTCTCATTGCACACATTAGGAGCAATATGAAAATGGAGATGAACAAACGTAACTGAAAGAAACCTTCCGCTTAGGCAGAATACAAAAAATGTTGAGAAAGGAGAGAGCAGATTGATCATTCGCTATGCTTAACACAAAATGACACAAGCAGAATTTAACCAAATCGATTAAAAATATCATGGTTAAGGATATTCCAAAAATGCTAGTACTTCACACAAAACATAAAGAACAGCAATTACTAAGAATAAATTAAAATATCTCTGTATAGCACATAGTTGACATAAACTATGCTGTTCCTAAGGACTCCTACCGAAAAAAAAACCTGATCATCTCCCGAACTAAGCTACTAAATAAAACTTATTACCAAAAAATACAAACTAGAGAGAGAACAATACTATCAGTCACTACTCTGGATTACGTTACTGCTTAATTACATAGTTAAACATTATAAGTGCGTAGTTAACGAACATAGAACAAAGTGAAAACGAAAACAAAAATACAAAAGCTAAAGAAATATCGTTTCAATATAACTTCTACGCCCCTGAGAAGAGTATAAAAAAATCCAACAGGATATAATAATCCAGAAACAAATAAAGATGACAATACACACATAAATGCTGGACTTGAACCTTCTAGAAAATAATATAAACCTCGTGGCCATTATTAGCAAAACAGCACACAATAAATGGTCTTAATTAATCTTCAAAATCTTGTAATCACACATAACTAGCACGTATTTGCTGAAGTAGAACAGTTTCGTTTCAGTAAAACAAGCTTAGTGCCTAATGGGCTTAGTTTAGAAATATGTACAGTACTACAAACCAAATACGAGGACGATTTTACCCTAAAATGTTAACTACAAGCATAAAGGAACGAAATTCTTTCTCTATGATATTCCTTTAGCTAGGCTATTTCAAAGGATAAAAGTATAAAGTTGTCTGCATACGTAAATATTGAGAGGGAAAAGGAAAAACAAAATAACTGAAAACCTTTGCCTATTAATATGAACATATAGCCCAGTAAAAATAGACCTGAAGGTGGAAATTTGGAATAACAAGCTTAAAATTTCAGCATCAATTCTACTATACCTATATATGAACTACTACACTCAGACCAAGAAGTAAAGGTGACAAAAAGGAACACGGTCGAGTAGCGGAGATAATTGCATGTTGAATAAACACAGATTTCCTTTCTTCCTTTTTTGTATCTCTTTTCATACCTCCTGTATCAGATCCCAAAATTATTCCATCAATGAGGTTTTTCAGAGTCTCCGGAACTAAATCATTTCCCCCCGACTGGATATCATGCCAAGAAGGGTAATTGTTCACATTATATGCTTTTAACCTGATATCCTCTCTGATTAATTGAGCTGTAGTTTGAATTATTAGCTTTTTCTCCGCTTCTGCATCACTCTTCCTTTCTGTGTACCATTTGTCATGAATAATTTTATGTGCTGATCCAGAAAACGAAACCACACATTTGTGCCCTTGCATCTCAGTAAAAATAATTTTCTCCTCATAGATTTTCAGTCTATGCTTTAAATATTTTTCCGTGTATGAACTTTTAGATTGATCAAAATCAGAAAGTACGGTGAGCAGTTCTGATATTGAAAATTGACATTCATCATTTTGCTCAAGCCAATTACAAAGTTTATAAAAAGCTTCAGACTTACCAAGATCTTCTTCTGACTTTGTATGATGCGGTGCTTCACTTGGAAAATACGACCCTATTCTACAGAAATAAGTGAAACATCTGCGGTGATAGCCCCTCTTCTGCCACTAAATCACTCACTGTGCTAGTTCTAATAAGGATCTGCTCACCCCCCCCCTCCAATGTCTTTTCGTTTTTCTGCTGTTGTTTTTATATTTTGAATAACAGGTAACGTAGTCACTAAACTTACAGGTTCACGAATTCTGTTCCTTAAATCACTGTCAATCAACTTTTCACAAAACAAACAATGCGTTTTAAAATCAAAGTTCTGGGAACCTGATATTCTACTACTTTGTTGGGCATTATCAATATTTGCAGTTCCAATACGACGAGTGTAATCTTGTCTACAACTAGTATGAGCGGTAACTTTTTCACAATGTTCAAGGACTTTATCAAGACCATCCTTTCTCTTCTTACTAAATGTCTTCATCGTTTGTAATCCCTTTTCACCAATACTCACAAAAGTATCATCGACGACTTTGCTGCCTAAATTGTTTATACAGAACACACACTCAGTCATTTTTAATCTAAAAACATAACCACAAACAACACGCTATAAACATGAACTTACCGATTTATTCACATCATCAGCAGACAATATTAAAACAATGTTGCCAGTTCCTTATGAAACATGCTGCTATTTATTTACTTTTGAAGTTATTGAAAAGTATTGTCTTCATTTCTTACTTTCCATGGCCATTAGTGAAAGGAAACTCTCACTTAAAGTTAACAAAGATTGATATAGCTTAATTTATTTCAAGTCAATGTAATGTAATGTCTTTATTAATATGTGCATGTAAAATTATACGTAGCTACCGGAAGGTGGAGCCTTTCATTACTCTGTTCAAAGTAATGTATCCCAAAGAGTGGCGTACATAAGCGTAACTAGGGGAAGGGGAGCTGGCGGTAGACAGGCTCCCCCAGAACACAGTTGGTCCTCCCCAGAATATCATTATAATACCATGTGATCATTGAAAAATCCTTTCAATTCTCACAAGTTCTAGCAAAATTTCTAGTTACGCTAATAGTGGCGTAGCCAGGATTTCATTTTGGGGAGAGTCCGGGATCTTTCGGGGGGGTCCTCCCCTAAATATTTCTGACAAACGTGGTTTTTAGGCTTTATTTTAACAACTTTTAAAAATTTGGGGGTGAAACTCCATTACATAAAAGCCATTTGCTAGGTTCGTTTTAAAGATACAGCAATGATACATACCTCATTGGAAAGCTCTTGAAGCACCCAATAACGATTGTTTCAGGTTGGGTTGTGGTTTTCGAAGCGGTTACGAAGATATTATACCTTAAATGTAAAAAACAGATTTGAGAATACTCAATTTTTTCATTTCATGGCGCCATATTTGAAAATGGCAGTAACAAATAAAAACACTTTATCCCAGAAAACACTTTCCAATGTGTTCTCTCAAAAATGGCGCAAGAAACAAGTTCTTATCTTAAAATGTCCTGTTGTTATATTAGTTTGAAATTTGAGAGACGAGTTCGGCTGGCAGTCATATCTCGGTTTCCTCAAATGGGATTCCTTGGGACCTTTACTATGTTCATATATAGGTATAGTAGAATTGATGCTGAAATTTTCAGCTTGTTATTCCAAATTTGCACCTTTAACCCAATTTATAGCTAATTTTACTGGACTAATAGTAGTGGACTTGTGAAATACATGTGGAAAAACAATGTACTGAGGAATCCAAACCATTGTGCTTCGAAGCACCAAAAGTAGTCAAACTCAAGATGAAAATCAAGCACTTGGACTAATAAAAACTCCGCCTTGCAAACCAAACTAACTAAATCTTGGTTAGGTTAACTTTATTTAGGGTATATTTTATTTAGGTATTTTCTGAAGAGGATTACTTAAGTAAATAATACTTTCATGATGCCGTTTAGTCTCCGGAACGGATACAAGTACGTTTGGGAATTAAACATAATGTTCCTAGAAACGCTAAGAAGAAAAACTTGGGCAGGACAATTATAAAAATTATGCCGTAATCTAGTAGATTTTAAAATCCTTTTTGCTTGAGAAGGAAGGAATATTTTTCGAAATTGTAGTATAGATATTAGGACACCGTGTCTACCTTCTTTCTTGAGAAATTCTTCGAGATGCTTCAGTGACGGTTTGTGTGTGATACTACATACCTTATGTGTGACAAGGAAGATTATCGAGAATTTGCAAGCTATCTTAGATTATCATCACAATTCGACACTAATTTTTCCAGGTCCTGTATATTAGCGACTTAAGTTAAGGGATGGCTAAGTTATTGTACAAAAACAGCATTTAATTTTCCGAGGGCATTCGTGTAGCCTTCGTGTAGCCATCTGCTTTCAAGCTTAATGTATAAATAGGAAACTGTCAGATTCTCCTTAATTTTTACTTCTGAACAAGCTGTTCTGATTAACTGCAATGTCACCTCTTGCATAGATTTCCTCTCGTAGAACAGCATGGCTAGTAAGGCATTTTCCGGATGTCCAAATTAGCCAATTTTCTGAATAACACTAGTCACAACAACTTTCAGTCTGAGAGGAAAGAAATGTGTCTTGATATCATGTGCCACAAATACCTTACACCAAACGTGCCATTTGCGATCCAAACTGGAACAAAAATCTCAAGTATGTAGTGAGTCAGCAATTTAAACGTGTAAAATGTCTTCTGTATGGCTACCTATAACCGGAAGATACGAACAGCCGTAGTTAGCCACCGGAATGTATCAGCTTTTCGGGTTTCTTTTTGTCACCTCTTTTGGAGTCTCCGTTTTCGACAGCAGTTCTTATTGCCAGCAGATAATTTTGATCTGATGTAAGTCAACCTTTGGCTATGTGAATATGAGCTTTCGAAAACTTACGGGAAACAGGTTTGATTATCAATCTTCGAGCAAACTGCCTACAGGACTGGAAAATGAGTTTGAATCTATTGTTGTTCCGTAGAGGTCAGTGGAAATGTTACCGAAAGGGTAGATCATTCGTACGAAGAAGACAAATCAGGCACTGCAGTGATCTACCTAACTCTTCATCTATCAGGTGAATAATGCCACCTGTGTGGCTGGTACCTCTTTCTGAGCTATAAAATCGAAAATCGTTTCTGATATCCAATGTGTAGAATGTATTAGGGGTGACATGGCCCCATTAAATGATCCATTTTCTTGAATGAGAATGTGTTTTTCATTTTTTTTATCTGGGTCTCCCCTAACTAAAGCCGTTAATATAAAGGACACGGAAAAAAAATGTTTCGAACTATGATGATACAGCTAGCTTGTAAATTCTCACTAATCTACCTTGCCACACATAAGCTATGTTGTTGTATCACATTCGAACCGTCACTGAAACAACTGAAATAGTCTTTCCAAGAAAGAAAGCAGGCACGACGTCTTAATATCTACACTAGAATCTGGAAAAAATATTCCGTCCTTCTCAATGAAAAGGGATTTTAAAATCGACTAGACCACAGCATAATATTCCCATTCCCAAACGTATGGTACTTCCTTGCGTTGCTAAGACTAAGCCACACCATGAAATGTGTTTCTTCCCTTCAGAAAATTCCTCTAAAAATTAGCATTAAACTATTTTGATTAAAATTATTATTATTATTATTTTGCGAATTTCAAGGAGGTCGGGGCAGACTAATACTAATTGTTTTCAAAGATTTTTTCCTTACAATTTGTTTACCGCCAAACGCAACAATTAATCCTGTGCTGAATGCAAAACCAGACTTTCGATTCCTTCGTACCATCATACCCTACGCACAAGCAAGAAGGAGCCCTGATTGATTGAATTCCAAAGACTTGGGCTTCGATCCCCAATGATGAGAGTATAATAGGTAATAAATAATTTTCTTTTTTTTTCAGTGGTAAGAAGGTACACGTGTACTCACTAATATCCGTTGTGGTTCAAACATTATTCCAACGAGAGTAACGGGTTCAGTGAAGGAACACCGCAGCGCAGCACAGGATGGGAAAGTCACATTTCTTTACCTCCAAACAGACTAGCCCATTTTTAGATCACCATATTTCTTTGAAATTATCACATATTATATTACTTCCAGAGTCTTCACTTAGTTTTACTCGTGGTTGGAGGGTGTTAGAAAGTTTGTACTTGAGTTTAAGCCCATTTTCAGATTAGCTAAATATTTGGAACTTTTCATAGAGTCTTGAATAGGATGACAATTTATTACTACGTAAACAATTTCCGTAGATGTTGTCTGGTATCAATGCTATGAATCTGGTATATAGTTTATTATTTTTGTCACTATGTATTTTGTTGGATATTTGGTATGCACTAGTGATTATGAACATAATGTGAAGCACAACATGCGTTGTAAACTGTGAATATTGTATAAGGTTTAGCGTTGAAAAACTCCATTTGTTCCTATAATACGTCTCTATAGTGATGTAAGTACTACGATCACAAAATTATTTGTGACTAATAATAATAATAATAAAGAAACACCTTTTTGTTAAAAAAATGTACCGAAAAGAAGAAAATATCCGTTTCTAATTCCCTTGGCTTAAATGAACACGTATATGACAAAAATTAAAGAAAGGGTGATAATTACTTTTGGTGATAAATTATGTTTTAATATAGTTTCTAAAATTAAGCTTTTAGGTCCCTTGATAGTGAAGTTATAAGAAAAGGGACCTTATAATCTCGCTCCTGGTGTCCATCTGTCTGTTCGTATCCAGAAATTGAATCTCAGAAGCTATAAGGCATAGAGAGGTGCTGGATGTATCATTTAAAAGGTATTGGCTAGACTAGCTCAGAGCGACCGGAACTTTCTTGATTGGTGCAGTAATTTAGTGTTGCCAACCCACTTTTAAAAACAATGTTTAAATTTCTTTCAGTCAGTTAAAGTTAGCTGTGCAAACTTGGCATTCACATTATTCGACACAATAGAAACACACTGATAGAGTACACGTCCCCAATCACTCCTATTTCCAGTTACCAACCCATTTTCAATATTTTTTTTAAAATCCATTACTTTTGACGTAGCAGCACCAAACTTGGCGTAAACTTGATTTGACACATCGCTCTCAGTGTTGCTAATCCGTACCCAAGAAAATATATATCTCATTTATGACAAGGTGTAGAAACGTGGCTGAGATTTCGTTGTAAATGTATTGGCTAGACTAGCTCAAAGTCGTCGGAACAGTCATGATTATTGCAGCAGTCCAGCGTTGTCAACCCACTTAAAAAGCAATTGTTCAAATTGCTTGCATTCGGTTAGACCTAGCTCCGCCAAACTTACATAATGACTATTCAACACAATAGGGAAATACTGAAAGGGGTTTAATTTTCTAAACGTCCTACTTCCCAGTGTTGCCAAAATATTTTTTACCAAATTATTTTCTAAATTGTTTCCGTTACTTTAAACCAGTGGTTCTCAACCGATGTGTCGTGAGATTTGATAGGTGTACAGCGAAGTTCCTGAGACTGTAATGTTCCTAGTACTAATAGCTAATTTAAATATGTTCACTCAATATTTATTTTGAAACAGAAACACGAAAAAATATTCAAGAGCTTTAACATATTAGTAAGGTAAAATAAATTTTATGGTTAACATATTAGTATTTTACAGGGAAGTTATTGGTTAATTAATACGATCATAAATCATAGCGTAAATGAAATTGATTTAAAAATATTTGTGACAATCTCCCGCATTGTTGCTCGTATGTTAGTGTGCCGCGAAAACGCACTATGGAGGTCGGTTCAATCTCAGCTCATTTCATGTGAGCTTTGCAGTGGTCAAATATCGTATGCGTGGGTTTTCTCGGGGCTCTCTCGTTTCCTCCCACTTTCTTCATTCCTTCAGTTCTCCCATCACCATTGGTGTTTCACTGCGAAGCCAGGCGAGGTGAGGGTGACGGGGAAGTATGTAACTACAAAGCGAGGCGAGAGCGACAGTGACTCGTGCGATAGCGAAGGTCTTGCATTCTTTCGTCTAGCACTTTGTTTCTATTTTCAAGAAATTTCCTTTTATTTATTGAGCTTACACCCGATCATAGATCCCTTTCGTTGTGGGAAGAACTGACACCACATGCGTTATATATCACGAGTAGGTTACGCTACTTACTAGTAGCAGTAAGCTTCTCACCTTATCAGCAAGCTCGGATAGGTTCACTGGGAATCATTTTCTTAGGACCCTTTCACTACTTCGACCTAAGAAAGAATATGTGTTCAAAGTAAAGTAAATACTGTATCAATATTTAGCAGGGCTTTCTCTGTACCCTAAATATCTAATTATTATACAGTTGGGATATACACTCTCGATTTCAAGAGGGTTAAGGCACCAGCATGAATCTTGCCACTGGGGGCCCCATAACATTTTAATGCATTGACGGACTCTTTTTTATATTAGTTTTTATCTTGCAATTCTTGTTAAATAACGACTACGTAGATAGTCGACGGTACTATATAGATTATTCCGGGAACAATTGGACTTCGTAATTTGTTTCCGGGGGGAGGAGGAATGAGGTACGCTTCATCGACGGAAAGAGTGAATTTCTTCAGTGGATGTTTTACGCATGAACAAGGGCTGCCAATATCCTTGGCAGAGACGGCGTTAGGTGAGCGCGGGGCCTAGGGCAATAAAGACCCCGCGGGGCCAAAGTACAAGTAAAAATCGCTGAGCGCCGAAATGCTACATCTAAAGCCGATAAAGAAGTAAGCAACTTCCCCTAAATGCTTCCTCTTACTTCTTCCTTTCATTCCTAACCCTAAATTTATTACTAAATATTTTCTTTTTTAATGAACAACGTGTTCTTACGAAAAAAATCCGACATAATTTATTTAAAGAAAGTACAATATATTTTAAAAAACTGCATTGCTAATTACAAGTGCTTCTTTATTCATTTCCATTCACATTACAATTCGCATGGAAACTATACAAACTAGTTTATTTGTAAACTATTTTTTACAAATCAACTTTTATATCATTGAGTAAGAAAAATATCAACTCGGAAAGTGGGGCCTGGGGCGGTTGCCCCAGTTGCCACCCCCAAACGCCGCCTCTGATCCTTGGTGTAAGGAAAATAAGAGGTCTATGAATTTTGTATAGATCCTACTCTAATTTTTGAAAATTAAATTAAATTTATAAACTGTAAATATTATTCTCGTCATGAAATAAATTTAATTTATGACTGCATGTCAACACATTCAATAGCCAAACAGTCTGATTTAATGTTAAGTTATCACAATGTACGGGGCGTCATGAATTATCATTACACGGACTTACACACTCTAGTTTGATATTGTGACAATTTCAAGCAATCAGCATAATTCTTTCTACTTATATTGTTACTGATTTTCTGAATGCACAAAGTTAAGGACTACTTAAATAAGAAATTATACTTAAACTGAACTGAAAATAGTAAGTTGTAAAAAAAGAAGTGTACGAAATTAATACAGAATAACTATCATAAGTTATAAAACAGGCTAAAATCATGACTTAAGACCGCTGAAAATACAAATAACTAATCTATAATGTGAAAACAGGAGCAAAGTGAAAGGTGGGTGATGTACAATTGTGATGCTGCTTTGTGAAGACAACACCAACGAGAATGATATTGAAAGAAATGTAAAAAACGTCAAGTTTCTTCGTTAATATTTAATAGAATTTATGTAGTTAGAAGGCAATATATATCATATGCGTCTACACCCAAGTCCAGAGGAATTTCTAAAAATAGTTTAAACATCTTTTGTGCTATTTAAACATCTAAACATTTTTGTCCATTATCAATGTTGATTCATACATAGCTAATGAAAGAGGACAATGTTTCAATATAGACACTTAAGACAGCGACAGTTACAAGTTTAGAAGAAGAAGCAGATAAGAAACTATGTTGTTGAAGTAGTGAAACGTATTGGAAGAATATGATATAGCTACCGAGGAAAACATTAAGGAACGGTGTACACTCTAGAAAATTCAACAGTAGATCATGGAAACTTCCAGCAAAGAATTAGTCTTTTAAGCAGAATTGATCATTTGATCATTTGGTAGAAAGTTACATATATTAAATTCTATCGAAGAGTAAATCTAGTCCAGAACAAGGAAATAAACAGAACACTAAAAAAAAAACAAAAAAAAAAAAAAAAAAACTATGAATTATGTTTTGGATGCTAGCAACATGCTTATCAAGGAAGCAATTCCCGAAGAAGTTTGGAAAGCGGGAATATTTTAGTTCCGTTGAATAATATTCAGGATGAAGCGCATATTTCAATTTTAACGCTTTCTTTCATACCAGAAACGAATAGAAATTGGGTATAAAAGTGACATCGTCGTAACTACTGGCGCCACCGTCACCAAAATTTGTCAGTTGGTGTTACCAGAATACAACGTGTTCACCAACTATGAAGTACATAACCAAATTTTAACGATTTCTTTCATACAACGAGCGACGAAAAATTGGTATAAAAGCGCCACAGCCTCCAAAATTTGTCAACTACAACTCGTGACGAAGTACGATAAAGTCCATATCTAAATGTTAACTATTTCTTTCATACCAAAGACAACGAAACATTTGGTTAAAATCTTCATCGCGTAAACTACTGGCAGCACCACTATCTGAATTTGTCAGTTTTTACTAACCATGTTTACCAGGTTCGATGTCCAACGTTACTTAATTTTAACGGTATATATGTACTTAAATGTTCGCCTGTTGAACACGATTTTCGACGTTTAGAATCAATGTATTTGTCAAAGGCATGAAGTTGACGGTGGGTTACTTTTTATAGCCTTGTATTTTGCTCACATGTTTAACAGAAGAAAACTACGTTTTGCATTTGATCAAAAAGGAGAACAGAGAGCTCCTAAATTTGTCACGCTTCTGCTGTGAGATTCGAAGCTGGAGCTTGCCACACTTGTCTTTAGTAGCTCGTGACGCTCTCCAGTTAGCCACGAAGCCATCTAGAGAGTAACTACGATTTTGCTATTGCTTTAATTTTTCGAAAACTGTATCTGAAAAAAAATCATGTAGAGACTATAGACTGACAATATTTTTTTCCAGTGATTCCAGGGAGAATTGGGATAATTCTAATTTTTCCGTTTTGCAAGTGTAAATTCGGCTACTTTTCTCTCCCTCGAACTTCGTGAAAACTTACTCCATTGTTAATACTTTTTATCCCTTGAGTTTCTAGTTTAGAAATGAGCATGTATTTCATTCAGAATATTCCTAATAAGATTTTTGATAAGAGAAATAACAAAACGCGTTCAGTGAAAGGATTTAACAAGAAGGTAGAGAAATTGAATTCGGACTTTTGGAAAGAGTGTCTTGTAGTCTTCGACAGAAGCCATCTTCGTATGTTTCTTTCTAATAAAAACAATAAAAAATTAAAACATATTTATTCTTCAAACCGGGGAGACAAATAGCCGGAGTAAATGCTTTAATCCGGAGAAACTGCCCGGAAACCGGTGGTGAATGGTCATTCTAGTATTGATTGGAATTTCAAATTTTATAGTATTGATGATTTTACCTTGTGTTATTTCGTTGATTTTTCTCTCCCCTACCGACCCATCAGTTATTTGACAACATTGCTAAAAGATGGCATCACTTTTGGGGCTAGGGTAACGTTGTGAGTCTTCTTAATATGAAATGAATAGTAACATATTAACGAGTATGAGGATTCCTCGTGATCGAGCGGTAAGAGCTTCGAGCTAGCAATGACAAAAGCAGAAAGTTTTAGTTTCCAATTCCAATGCTAATCTGTAGAAGATTTACAAACAACATCAACGTTAAAGAAATAGATGAAAACAGCAACTGCGGTGAGTAATTCTCCATTATGAAGTTCAATACTCTCTTTTTGTCAAACGAAAAAGGCGGTATGGAGCCGTTGAAGAGCTGGGCAAATACGTTACAAAATCGTTTCCAAGATACTCCACTTCTTGACGCTGAAGTTTATGTTGATTCTAAACGTCGAATAAACCGTTGAATTGGTCGATATTTCGATACATCTGAAATACTAACATTGCGTAGACGAACTAACGTTGAATCCACCGTTTCTCAACGTTTGTGTGCAACTAGGGTTTAGGCAACTTTGGCTGAGGAAGAATGTATGATGATGAAGGAATAGGTAGAATGAAGCAATTGGGAAGAAACGGGAGAATCCTAAGAGAACCTACGCACAGGAAGATTGTACACCACAATACTCATATAGAACAAACCAGTTTCGAACGGGTAATCCATGCACCAGAAGTGAGTGAAATTAGTTACTTTATTTTTTCTCATCAGACCTTCTAATTGAAAATAAGTAGTGCTGTTCGTCCTGATATGAGCAAAAGCTACTAACACTGACACATTTCTAATGTTAGAAATACTATTTATTAATAAAATGTACACAAAAATCGTTATTTTACAAGAATTAACTTAGTTCGTTTTCTCATGTGACCTAATTCAACTCTGTACACCTTGTTAAAAATAGACTGACGAAAATTATGAAAAGAATTAACCATTTCAGTTTTGTCTAGAGCCGGTGAATGATGAAATGCAATCTTCAGGCATACTAGCCACTGTCTTTCCCTTTCTTCTTAGGAAATCGTTGAAATTGAGATATGGACTTCATACTTGGTTAACATGTAGTACTCATGGGCAGCACCAGTTGACGCCAGTAGTGGGGGTGGCGCCAGTAGTGTTGGCGGTGGCACCTTTATACCAAATTTTTCGTCGTTTTTGATATGAAAGAAATCGTTAAAATTGAGATATGGATCATACTTGGTCAACACGTTTGTACTCTTCGGTAGAACCAGTTGGTCAATTTTTGTGGCGATCGTGCCAAAAATGTGCTAGTCAGAAAATTAGTCATACGCTAGTCAGTTTTTTTTTTCAGTAAAACTGAATGAAGTTTGTTCTTGGCAGCTGCGTATATGGATCCTATGCAAGATTTATTAAATCTTGTCACATGTGCTGTAACAGCAACTTGCATTGATTAGGTTATTCTTTTGGTCTGCGTAATGATTGTGCTGTTTATATACGACAGTCTTACCAGACAATAAATGAATAAGAAAAATTAGGACGTCAGGGCCTCCAGATTGCCTCGCCCTGAGGTGTGATCGCTTTCCAACTTCTACTAGCAGCCTCCGCATGCATACATGCATCTACAACCTTTGTCGCGGGTGTGTATGCTACTGTTTTCATCCCACAAAGACATTTACCGCATATCGGTTTGTGTTTAACAGAAGAAAGAGGGCAAAACAAGCAGAAAAGCGTGATAAGACTTTACTTGACAGAGGGGGGGGGGGATCCAGAAAATGCAGTGTTGTGTATTCTGTAAAAAATCCTAATCGGTTCTAACTACTGATTGGCGTGATTGCTTTACCTGGTAAACTACGCCATGCTTGAAGGGTGGAGAAACCCTAGTAAAATATTCGTAATGAATGCAATTTTATCTGTGTCTCACCCAATTTGGCAAATGTTGTTTTAGCATGCAATAATACACTCACACAAAAATACAGCACATAGCCCATGTGCGCAAGTTGTAGGAGGGCTGCAATGCTGATCTGGCAGAAAATTCATTAAAAGGCTATGGTTATTATTAGTTGTGTTATTTGCGTAACTATTAGACACGGCTTTTTTTCACATACACCATTTGTGGCACAAAGCCGTTTTTAAAATTTATTATTTTTATTTTTCTTATTTTTAAAAAAAGTTCGGCCGAACTAGTGTAAAGAAAGAAGGCTTACAGTTAAAAGAGAAACACGGTGGTCGGAAAAAAATGCTTTATAAAAGTTGCTTGGTCATTTTTCTGATCCAACGAATGCGTTGTATGTAGATAGAACTGGTTATTACAGTGAAGGAGATAACTTCCACAGAAAACATCCATCCAGAAGCGAGCAACAAAGCTAAAGCGTTTGTAGAGGCCCTTTTGAAGTTTAAGACTTTTCTTACAGCGCAAGTACTCTTGAGGATTTTTGGAGTAAAAACTGTTCTTTCGAACCATCTGCAAAGCTGATATGTTGATTCGAATCTAATGGTACAGGCAACACTATCGCAACTTCTATCGCACTGCACTGGAAAAGTAAGCTTGAAGATTCAGATCTCGATATATTTGTGATGGAAACAAGGTCACGAAAGCTCAATATGATGTTTTCCATCGAGGGTGACAATGAAGAGAACTTAGCTTCTGATCCACTGAAGAAGTATTAAAGTGTAGTAAACGGTTCTGTATAAAGTTATGTGTAATATTTCGAGATGATTTGAGCAACATGATACTTTGTGGATTGACATGTCATGCCATGATCATTTTAGTGAAATCTCAGAAACAGGGTTACAAAAACTAACTGATCTACAGAAATTTGAGTCAGGTATATCAAAATAGTTTTTAAAAAGAAGAACTGATTTGGGAGTAGGGGATGGGCCCAAGTCACCGGAATTGGAACTTCCTTCAGATCACAATGCGTAGAGATCTTGTGATTAATCACTTGTGTTGAGTTCTGTAAGATGTCACTTCTGTCTGTTAGTGGCTTGAATTGTATAAGTGGTGTCATCTGTCGGTTGCACATTACTTTTATTAATGCTAAAGTTGTAAAAATAGCGTGGCGAATATAATAGTAAGTACGGCGAAAGTCGTCATCACTCTCGACGAGCGTCTCGCGCTCGGAATTTGAGAGTGGAAAATATAAAGATATATGACCGCACCTAGCCTCCACGTTCCCATGGTCACTAAATTAAGATAATGTACGAAAAATGCAAGAAAGCAATTACTAATAATAAATATGAACATATCAAAATATATTTTGAAAGCAAAAATCTTGCCTCCGGCCGGAAGTCGAACCCGGGGCTTTTACTTAGTATCACAACATCTTACCGATGTACCACGGAAGGACCTAGCATATGGTTGTTTGGTCGTTGTATTTACAGTGGGCTGCGTCGGAGCGTGTCAGTATGACGTCGCAGGTGATGATGACTTCTGCCGTTTTTGCTATTTTAATTCTCAATTGTTAATGTGAGAATATGGGTAAAAGAGCTGACTTGAATTGCAAGAGTTATTGGCATGAACAGTTCGAGTAACAGTGATAGTTTTCATGGTGAAATTCGCATAAAAAGAAAAAGAAATGAATACGTTGGAAGGAAAATGTGTGCAAGAAAGTTATGGTGCCGTTCCTTCACACTTTAATGTTGAATGGTCGATTCCATGAAGTGTTCATTCATCTTCCAGTAAGAGGTCATTCATTCATGTAGTGTGATAGGCATTTTGCTCAGATTCAAAGACTGCAGAGAGTGACAGATAAAGTGGAGCTTGCTGAGGACTGGATTAAAAAGTTCTGAAATATGTTTACAGTAGTGAGGTGCGATGGACATGGCATTCAATATTTTAAGACTAGACTGAAGCAGTACTACACAGTGATGGTTACAAACGCCAATAAGACATACAAAATATCATAATACAAAGTTTTCAAGTTTATATCTGAAGAAAAACATGTTTGTGTTTCAAACTCCATGAATGCTGTTATGTACGAAATGTTTCAACTCCTCATCCTAAATGTTCAGAACGGTGAGTACCTATATACCGAAAAAATTCCAGTGAAACTGGCAAAAGCGAAGGATGTTGTGAAGTTGCACTAGTTTTTCTCTGATAAATCAGTAGCAGCCTTCAAGTCAATACCATTACTCAGGCAAATGCGCATAGTGAAGTTGTTTCAGAAGATTATGAAGATGAATAGACTGGTTTCATCTTTTCTTTTCCCTTTATTGGTGTTTCTATAATATTGTATCGATGCTTTGAATTACAATTACAGTTAATACCAGTCGTGGTTGAGAATTTGGATTTTTATTCCAAAACAGTATTAATGTGTTCATGTTGGAATTCAAATCGGCGGTTGTGATTCGCAAAAGGGCCCAACAAATTAATTTTCAACAATTAACATTACAACATGTATGCAGTACAATTTGCAAACTTTTCTTCAGCTGTTTTGAGAACACAATGACATAAAATTCAACAGACAAGTAATTTTGCTAACTTCCACGGTATCGCTGTTACAACGTTTTTCGCGTCTCCGAAAAAAAAAAATATTATTTCAAGGACTTGGGCCCTTTCCCGAATCGTCTTCAATTTTTTAACTTCTCAGCGAAGTATTTATCACTAAAGGAAAGCCTTAGTGATGTGTACGAGAAAGATGAGCAAGAAACTAAGGATATTAGTGAAACATCGGATAACTCGAAAACAGATAAACCTTACCACTCAGTTTTACATCAACGTTTAACCAGGCTTCCAACTGGCATATCCGTTTGTACTAATGTTGTTAGTTACATAGGTGTCTTGTGAGCAAAGTTAAAAAAGGTAAGAAATTAAATTTTTGTAATTTTCAAAAACAATCATAGTGCTTTTCGAGGTAGTGAGGAAAAGTTGTACCTACATATATTTAATTACTTTGCAAAATTTCAGAACCGTGGGATAATATCGTCTGTTCCGGCAATGGACCTGAAATTTCATAAAATTAAAAGAAATAGTTTTTTTTACATCACCCACTTTCTTTAAATAAAAATAACATAAATAACACCATTTTATATCCACAAAGTGTTTAAGATGAAAAAGTTTAATTTATACTAATACCATACAGATTTCTATAACTATAACAGTGTTTATAACTAGCCAAGCAAAATAATTCCCCTATTATACAGTTTGCATTTGCATTTAGTAGTTCTAAAGATTGGGTTAATAATAACTGTAGGGCGGTTTCAAGGACATCTTACTGCTTCGTTTATGGGCAGGGCACGTCACCTAGTACTAGTCTACATATTCTATTCAGTTTAGCCGTTTGGCGTGCCATGGCTTAGTGTTTCAACGGCAGTTCTTAATCGTTTCAGTCTTGTTGAATGATTGTTGAATCAACAATGTCAACAATGTTGACTCGATGAGTCGAATATTTATTTTGTCATTTTCAAATTCATACTGACGTGAGTGATAATATTACCGACAAATCTTTACAGTTTAGACTGTTTGACAAACAGTTAATGTTTGTGTGCTGTGTTTAATGCTGCAGTTCCTCGATGGTACCACCTCCAGCTCATTTTCTTGCTCTGACAGCATTGAAAAATCTTTGAACGACTGCGTGCTGCTTCCGTTGGTAACATTTGAGCAAGTTAACTCTACCTTGCGTTCGATTGATTCATCTACTCTGAACAAGGATCAAAACTATCTGATGGATTTTGCTTTGCTCTTGTCGTTTCCTTAGGAATCTGTTCTCCAGATCTGGCTATACGCGATCCATGGCGCCTTAACTTCTCCCTCTGGGTGACAACATTGAACAGAATCTTAAGAGTGTATGTTTCCACCACGAAACTTTCACACAAATTGGACACCATAGTGGAGTTCATGATAAAGGTGTATGTGCCATTATGGTTCCGCATCAAAGTACAACACTCAATTAAGTATGGAGCTCGACACGCTCACCATTATTACTTCTAGATATTTTGATAAAATTTACCTCGACCTGATTGATTCAGTGACTTAGCGGAATGCTTTCTTCGCATCTCCAGAAAATATTCTGATTGCAATGCTGAACGATGAAAGGGTGCATATTAAGACCTACGCAGTTCGAAGAATCATCAAAGCAAGAGAAGTTGAAGCATCAGGTGTAGCGGTTGGTGTTCGAATATTCAGCATTCCTAACCTAAATTCCGATGCATGAGACTACATCGACAAGATTGACTGGCAGACAACAAAAGTAACCCCCACCAGTCTTGAATGACATAGCAACCGAAGATTTGCAAGCCATGCTGCAAACAGGGGTTCCAGTTGACAGGGCGTTCACTCAATCCCATGCCACACCCAAACTGTGTAAAGAACTTTATAGCTCGTTACCAGGGTTGCCACACTTGGTACAATTATACCAAATTCAGCCCTTTTTGTCATTCATCGGTACCCCGTTGGTACCACGTTGGCATTTTCAGCCCCTTTTGTACAAATATTGGTACGATTCTACCCAATTCGGCACCATTTGCCACATTTTCGAAGGTGTGAGTAAGACTTTTCCTGCATCTAACGTTACTCATACTGTGTGTTGGACTCTTTAAAAATACTGTTGAACATATTTTATTCTGTGACGTTGCACCCCTTCTGGCATAGAGCCCTAAGAACTCTTCAAAATGCCATGTTTTGCTTCCTATAGCCACGAAAGACAATAAATTGCGTGCAAAATGGGGAAAAAAGTTAATAAAGTCGAAGTTGTAATGTTGCATTAATATGAAAAATTCTACTATAGCAACTTTTTATTTATTTTTGCACGCATTTTAGGCTCTTTCATGGCTGTAGAAAGCAAAACATAGCATTTTGAGGGGTTCCGAATTCAGAAACAATGTATCTGTGCATGTCGCGTGTGCAATTAAAAAACAAAACACCGGACCTGACTTACCTAACCTCCAAGTGCCCTTGGTCACTATATTTATTGAATTTCCTAATGCGTTTATATATAAAGAGCAGTGTCCTTGTAACACTTAATTTTGCACACGATATAGGAAGTTCTTGATACCAATTAAACAAAATAAGTTCACATTTGAAACGTACAACGCCATAAAACAGAAGGAGCTTGTAACAACTACTCCCTTGCTAGCTACGCCTACCACGATAAGATCCCAGATAATTCTGAGATGAGCAAAATTTACTCTTACAGAAGTTATCCAGAATCCTACAGTAATAAGTATTGCCAACGAAAATAGTTGAAACAAAGGGGAGGATCCTCTAAGGGACCCCACAATTAAAGCCTCTACTATGGGATAGGTAATTAAGTTGATATTGAATTTGAAAAACAAAACTAGATTTCATTTTGCATAAAACTTATAATGTGAATTAATAGTTGTTTCAATCTCACAAAATTTCACAAACTACAAAGTGAACCTGTTAAAATAAAGGTTCTGATCAACATAACACAAGAATCGAAATATTCTTAGAAAGGGATTACACTTGCAAATATACACACTAAATATACAAATATATCTATATAAGACACACAAATAATCACACTTGATATCTCGAAAATCAGTATATCCAACCATATATATGTAGACATTACTTCTTGAATTCCTATACCTCCAACTTGTGGTTTTCACTTTACTACGAAACGAATCCTTGTTCCAGTAATATGATCCGTAATGAAACACGACGGAATAACAGAATACCAAATTCGAACTTAATACGACGAATAATAACGAAGATACAAGGTAATGGTAACGATCCCTGCTACCGGCCAACCTTTTCACGTGGTCACTCACGAATCTGAAAATTGGAATTTCTGATTTATATCTTCTTATGTCGCAAGTATATAACTTAGAAAGATAATCGCTACAACTTATAACCAATATTGGCAACAAACAACCTAGGATGGCAAAAGATTGAGGAGATACAAAACTAGCCACTCTCAAATTCAATCTATCTGCAATCTCTTACAAAATCGATATAGTTGCTGCAAACTTATATACAACATTCCGCGACGTACATAGACGACTTCCGCAACAAACTGCTTCAGAAATAATACTGTTCCCCACGCTATAGTAATTTACTTCATCCGACGAAATTGAAACATCATCTGGAAAATAACACTTACCAATACTTTCGCAAAACTGACAATTCTCCGAAATATTTCCAAACAAACTCGTAGATGCAAATTGAAAATATGGAAATCCCACAAGGATGGTAATTAGGAATCCAATCAATACTGTAGCCTTCATATATGTAATACGATAATCGCTATACTTAAATCAATATAAGATGGAGCTAATTTTAACACACCTTGAACCTATTTCCTCACAGGTAATTATACGGACACGGGGCTCTCTCACATCGTCATGAACATTCGATAGTTACGATTTTTGCCGTGAGGCGGCTCAGTCATAGCAAGTTTCTCACCTCTTACTCCAATTTGACACTTTCCAGAAACATTAAGTAAAGTTACTAAAAACAACAAAAAAATTACCAGAAAATTTTGGTGGGATAAAAGTGTAACGAAACTACAAAATGTTCGTTACAAGCTTTTGTAAAATATAACCGCTATTTCCACTTGTAATTTTATGATCTTTATTAGATATATATTATTATTTTGTAGGTTACCATAATTATCTTGCTACTTTGATTGAGTTTAATTATTTATGACAACTATTAAAAATGTTTGATGTTATACATATCTTGATGTTTACGCTATTTAGCCAAGTGGGCGTAGACGAGTTAGTTAAAGTAAGTTTTTTTATTCTTTCATCCTAGACTACGTAGCTGCTTTTTTGGTATGTTCTCGTTGTTCTTTTTTTCAAAGGGTCCTTGTTAAGCAAGTGTTCTCTTTTAATTATTTGCCATACATGTGTTTTTTATCGCAGTTATAATATTGAATTAAGTTGTATAAGATGTAAGTTTTCTTCTGCATGTATCTGCTACAATTTAACTTAATTGCAGTCTTACAGTTGCAATACATTATTATCCGTGGCAATTACTTTTTTAAAAAGAGCACCTTCGTGACTTGGACTCTTGGAAATGAAGGGGACAGTGTTCTAGAACTTTGCCTCTTTTAGTTTCGTGTTATAGAGCCATGTATTATACTGATGTAGAAAAAGAATGAATTCAGCCCACTTTGCTTCAATTTGGTACTATTTATCAGCCCACTCTAGAGCTAGGACTGTGGCAACCATGCTCGTTACGGAGGTTAGAAAAGTTCGCAGTCATTAAAACCGGGACGGCTTCATTAGCTCTACCTTGATATGTCGCCATCATTCAGGTTCAAGGGTCAATATAAAATGTAAGACCTTCGAGAAAGATTTTTAATAACCTGAAACTTTACGGTTTACAAGTTTTCTAAATTTTACTTCAGGTATTATGTAACGTATGATAGTTGTATAATGTATACGGTCCCATAAGCTTTTTCTTCTGTTTGCTAATACATAAACACTATAATTTGTAAGGCCTTAGTATAAATTAAACATTTTAAACTTAATTACTTTGCAGTTATAAAATGGTGTTACTTAAATTTAAACAAATGAGTTATTTTGATTTAAAGAAAGTAGTTTATGTAATAAACTGTATTTTTTGGAATTTTATGAAATTTCAGGACCATTGTCAGAACAGAAGATATTATCCCACGGTTTTGAAATTTTGCACAGTAATGAAATATATTTAGGTGCAACGTTCCCTCGCTACTTAATGCGATATTTTATGTAAATACAAAATTGTAGTTTTTTGCCTATATTTTTTACCGAATTTTGGAAGTTTCAAACAGGGGATATTATCCAACGGTCCTGAAATTTTGCACAGGAAATACTTACATCTATATACAACGTTTCCTTCCTACCACGAAAGGCATTATGATTATTTTCAAAATGCATAATTTTAAATTTTTTCCCTTTTTTATCGTATTTTCGGAAATTTCAGACCACCTGCCACAACAATCCCAGGGTTTTAATTTTTCAAATGAAATACTTAGATGTAGGTACAAATAACTTTTCCGCGCTACCGCAAAAGGGTCGTCAACTTTCGTTTTTATACCCCCCCTACAGATATCTATATTTTAAAAATTGTAGTGTCTGAAAATTAAAGTATCGATGATGAGGTCCCAAGAAATGAGCCGTCCAGGTCTTTGCTGTCTATTTTCCCCTGCCTATCAACACCAACCGTTGGCCCAACTGCATATTATGGTGGAAACGATTAGAAAATTGTTGTTTGTCCTCCAAAAGTGAGACAACTTTGGACCAACTTCAAATAGTTGGCAAAGTATTTTAGAACAGAATATCAATTATAGTCTAACTGCAAATAGTCATTTAGCAATAACACCAGCATTCAGCTAACCATTCGTATGTGCCGGGCGCATATTTTTTCACACCCGAAAAGACAGAACTGTAAACAAACGAGTACATCGTGACGTCTTATTTGATGTTTGCATCGCGTATGATAATACATAAATCGTACCTGAAGTTCTAACGTACGCATATAAATTGTACAATCAATTTTCTAGTTAATATAATAAAATAATCTAACCTGACTTTTCTGACATTTCATTGAAGCGGAGCATTTTTTGAAAGCAGAAAGGAGAGAAATGTAATGTTACCTTTAAAAATAAAATAAAATCGAGGTGGCAGTGATTTGAAAAGGGTCCACTAACACAGTGGTCCATTAGGCTAAAAGCAGTTGCTGTTCGAGAAGTTTTGAGTGATATCTATAGCTTCAACAGCCTGTTAACATCATGCACTGTATACGTTAATATAGTTAAGTATTTTCGGGATTGAAAAAATTAGCTTGCCGTGCAGCAGTCATTTGATATCTTTCTGAGCCTTTCGGATAGAATCATTACCTTTAGTGTCTTACGATCTGGGTCGACCGAGAGGGTGTAGCGACCCCAGATTGGTTAGTCTCAACATATCTTAATCTCCCCTTTTGTCTTCTTTTTCTTTTTGTTCGTGCTTTGTCGGTGATACTTTTAGGTCCTCGGCTAGCTTCAAAGCGTTTATTTGACCAGATGTCAATGAAGCCGATCTATTCAGATCATCTCTCTCATTATTGTATTAGCGGGATTTTTATTCTTATTGTTTCTTCACTTTATTAGTTAATTATTCTTTGCATATTTTATTGCATTAATTCATAAAGATTTTTCCGTTTTAAATCTTAATAAATACATTTAATGATTTAATTGTAGATTTATTTCGTTGAGAAATTTAGGTGGTTAAGCCACACACCCTTCCGCACTTTGTTTCCGATTCGATCCTCGTCTCTGATTGGCTCTTTCTGATCAGTAGTACTCTTATGGTCGTGGACTTGTAACTGCTACACTGAACTTTCTGCCCTCGAAAATTTACACATATGAAGTAAATAATTATGCAGCGCAGTATTAAAATTTTATAAAAAGCAAAAACAGCCTCGTCTGACGAAATATATCAAAATTTGGTAGCTGCCTTCAAGATTCAGCAAGGTGAAAGCTGAAAATTTATATTCTTTACTGGCTGTCGTTTAACCATCCATATTGGTTGAAATTAGAAGCAAAGACTTGAAGCTTTTGGTTGTTCATCAGCGTATGAGGTGATTTTGTATTATATGTGACGTGCAGTGGTCCATTTCTTCCGTTTTCTTAAATAAATATAGTCATATGTGGCTCTATTCCTTATTTCTTCAGTGTGTGTGAATCTGATTAGTATACCTTCTGTATGTCAGTGATTTGTTTTACTAGTGGAAACATAAGTGAAGTGGATATGTTCGCTTAATTTGGCAGCTATCGGGGGTCAGTTTCCAATCACGTATGTTTTGGTTAATGCCTTAAATTTCTCATTCTCTCTCTGAAACTCAAGTCTGGTTCACATATGTTTAGATAGCGAAATTACAGCACATTAACCTTTGTTCGATAGTGTTGAATATTTTACTTTGCACTGCACTATAGTTCAAGCTACTTTCCAAATGCACGTTCTTTTCCCACTTGGCATTTTGTTTGTTCGTTTCGGAAATTAGTGTGGTTTATGTTGCTCGAAACCCGTACAGTATAGTCCGTTTTTGTTAAAAGTGAAATTTAAACGATTCTCAATGTTCTATTTCGATTTCAAACAAAGTTCAAAACTCCATCGTCGCGTTCGCAAACTGTAAGCCATAGAAATTAATTCTGTAAATTTATTTCTAACCCGACTATAGCATATCTGGACTATACTATCAAATTAGAGGTTAGGCTGTGTTAAGTACAAACATGGAAAATACATACGAAATATTTGACAACGAAATTGAAAGATCAAAAAAAAATTTATGTCCAGTAGGTATATTTGTAATTACTCTTTTTTCGTAGAAAAAGATGTTATGCTTCAGTGATAGTAGAAATGTTTGCTCAGTTGGGCTAAAGTGTAGAATGTTTTTCATATTTGGAAATTGAAAGTAACCTAAGCTTTTGGAAAATATAAGCCTGGGAAATCTTGTCTCTGCTCATTTCTGTAAACGATTAATATACCATCTCATGTGAAATTAACAGCAGCTTTAAAAGCACGTTTTGATGTGCTAAAGATTCTCTTCATAAACTTTTTCTTTTAACAAAATTCAGCAATCAGTCTTTTGCATTGTGTTTGTTATGCTTAAGCAAGAACAAGTTATATTTTACCAGATATTCCTTGTATTAAGAGTTTTATTAAAAAATAGGTAGTTTACCATCTCTGTGATATTACTGTAAAGATTCCCAATACTTTCGCAATTTCAGCCCGCGAAGTGTTATTTCATGTATGTATGAGAAAGTACCTTCAGATGAAGGTAAATTTTGATATGTTGATTCGATGCTTCAGCAAACATCATCAAATCAAATCAGTCAAAGTAGTAAAATCAGTTAAGCGTATCTAAATTTTGTGATAAATGTTAACTAGAGCGCTGCGGTGTTCAGCCTTGGACATTTTAGGGGCCTAGCTGCGTAAGGTCACTAAAATAGTGTATTGTGTTCTGTTTTCCTGCGGGATGTTTTCGCCTGCGTCCCCCCTTTTTTGGACCTATTTCTATGTGTTTTAGCCTTCTGCTTTTTGACACTTCTCTTCGGGCTTTTTCCATGCATGCTTCGTGGTTCTAGACTAGTGCGTGTTATGTCTTCGTTGGTAATTGGCTGAAGGAAGGCACTGATGGGTAGACAACCGCTTTGTCTTCAGGTCCGATAGCTGTTCTCTTTTTTGTTTTATGCTCTCTCCTGTGGCGTAATGTAGGCTTGTATCCCAGGTAGGGTTTGCTACGTTATGTCAAGTTTTGTGTAAGCCCCTTTCGGCAACAGGACCCCACTGGCCCCCTTGTTTCTTTTGTGTCTATCTGTCTTTGAGGAGTAAGTGCGGTACATTACAAGGAATATCAGTGTATATGTGATGGAAAATTTAAATGTTTATTACATGTTTTCAGGTAAGGTAGCATTTGTTTACTGTGATTTTTAATGGCTTCATATATTTTGTATGTGAAATCATAGTGATAAATTTAATGTTCATTTTCGTGAAGCTGACATTGATGAATCCTAGCAGCTAATGTAACAATAAAAAGGGACTATGGAACTACCTACAAAACTGCTGTTTGTTTAGAGGCTAGTGCGAATGTCTCCTCCATCTTTCCCAGTGTGATTATGAGTACGAACGAATAGCAATCTTCGAAAGTGTCTAGCGAGATGGATGTTCTTACATACTTCTAGGGTAAAGTACACTGACAAATGGTGCAGGCTGTTAACAATTAGTACACGACAAGTGGAATTAAATTGTATTTACTTATGGGCTATGACTGGAGACTAGTGGAAAGATGTCGTAAGAAGTCGACCAAGGCTTAAGTTGAGGATACCATCAATATATTTCCCTGGTGTGGCTTAAAAGCGAAAAAATTCAGTGTGGATGGTAAGAAATCAAGGATATCACGTTTGATTAAGACTGATTAGTAAAGCGAGAAAGATAGAATTTGGCCCCATTTATGATTGTTTTTCACAAAACGAAAAATATTGGCTTACCGAAAATTGAAGGAAAAAATATATCAACATTATTTTAAAGTAAAACACCAGAAAGCTAAATGTAACGCAAAGAACACCTGTGGGCTGCGATAATGTAATTATTGTGTTCTAATGTACTAGAGCAGTTTGTACTGTATTAAAATTGCCTAATACCAGTTCATGATGAACTACATTTCTCTGTTTTCACCTGTCTCTTTCTTTTATTATCTCCCTAGCAGAACATTAAACAATATAAAGAAGCACGCATTTTTTATTATGTTAATGTAGACAAGGGGAAGGTAAATAATTATATAAAGCATATTAGCAGTAAACATATCTGCATAACACTGCTAGTAGTAAGCTACCCAAATATCCTACATTAAAATATGGAAATGCAACAATAGTTACCTAATAACTTATTTTTTACTTTTTAAATTGTTTTTATTATTGATCAAGGTTTGATGCAATAGGCCTATTTGTTTAAATTAATTTATTCCTAAAAAACTTCACTGGTTTTCAGAAATAGGGAAGAGGGGGGTACATTTGAAGGAGGTACCTTCGAGCATCCGAGATAACGTTTAATGAATAAAACCAATTTTTTCCTCAATTTGTAAATTGAGATCACTATGCCACACAGCTGTCATTTGTTATTCGCCATTTCTGTGCATTTACTTGTCGAAGTACGGTGCATGATATAATTTGTGTGTGCCAAACTAAAAAAAAATCCCTTTCGGTAGGCCTACAGGCTGAGGTAGATTTCGAAGTTTCGCTGGGAGCCGGAGCTCGCCCCCCAACTTCAGTGCTTTTGAGAGGATGCGCCTCCTTTATCTTAACCAAAATCTACCTGCAGCACTACACCACCACGGAGTACATCTTCACCCTCCCACGGTTGGCTGCGCCCCCAAAGGGAAGATTTGCCCCATTTATTGTAACCTACTCTTGGTCATACACCTTCATTGAAAATTTCGTTTCTCTACCTTCAATGATTTGGAAATTGGGTTTTTGGGGCGGCCATTTTGGATCCAAGTTGACGACTTTTTGAAAGTTTCCTTATTTTGTCGTGACCTACTTGTGATAGTACAACTTCAAGTATAATTTCATTTATCCAGCTCTAACGGTGTGCAAAATGGGATTTTGGGCGGTCATTTTGGATCCAAGATGGCGACTTTTCCCAAATGTTGTGATATTTCCCTAAGCTACTCGTCATAATGCACCTTTATGCCAAATTTGGTATCTCTAGCTCAAACGATGTGGAAAATGGATTTTTAGGTCCGCCATTTTGGATCCAAGATGGCGTCTTTGAACTCATTAGGTAACATTTTCATAATCAAAAAATTGATGTTGTACCTTTATGCCAAATTTGATTTCAATAGCCCCAGCGGTTTAGGCTGTGTATTCTATACAACAATGGGGTCGGCGGCCATTTTGGATCCAAGATGGCGACCGATTTTGCTCATTAACGAACTTAACCGAGCTATTAAGCATAGAAACAACATATAAAAATTTGGTTCAAATATCTTCAAAATTATGGCCGCTAGCGTGTTAATACTTTCATATCGTACCGATCTCAATAGGTATATTTTCTTCGAAATCTACCTAAAAAGAGATTGTAAACTTTTGAAGAGAAGAGAACTGCAGCTTATTCTACCACTTTAAGTTACGAAGTGAGTACATTCCTTCAAGTATTAAATTGTCTTCATTGTTTTCTGATCACCGTTCTCACTCACCCATAATAACAAAATGTACGTTAACATAAGAACAAAATAAAATACATTGCAGCATCTAAACAAACAATGAAAGTTAAAACACAATAATTTATATCTGTTTTTCATTGTTGATTCTTTTATAACTCTTAGAAAAAAGCAGTTATATGTTTTAAATCTTATAACATTGTATTTGAAACTTTACGTTTTAATTTTTTTTTCTCTCAATACGGTATCCACTCCCCCGGTAAGAATTGAACAAAACAATCTCTCCTGAAAATTATTCCAACAACTCTCACTATTCAAATCTAACGTTATTAATTCCAACAGATTACACTTTATAACTTTCCTACTCAGACCCTTTCGAATATTGATCCAAGTAAGTAATAGCTAACCCTTCTTGCCCAACATACAACAGCTCTAGTACTGAATCCTGAACTTCATTAAAATCCTTGCATTTCCACATATAAATATATCCTAACTATTGAACCCTTTCCATTACATTCATCTACTCTACTCCACCAATTATAATCGTGCTATCTTTCTTCCTTCTCCTCTGTTTCCTTTTCACTCTCATTGGCATGCCATTACCAATTTCCTTCAGTAACAGCTTCGTATTCTAATTCGAACCCGATTGAACACTTCTTCGATTTCCAACATCTGATTATCCAAAACTACTTCCTTCCAATCATGACTACCAGTCTCCTACTTCCACTTAAGGGCTAGTTGGATCCTCTCATAAATCTTCCGTATACTATCGTCAGAAGTGAAGTTTTATTGCCCTGCGTCAATTGCTCGGCCACACCACTCAATGCCTTCGTTAATCTTATCGTGTTGAAACAAAACCTTCGATAGGTTCATATAAAAGTTTATCTTACATGCATCTAACTGATTCGCTTTCTTATAATATGCAAGAGCTTCATCAAAATTGTGCCTACTGTAATCCTCATCTCCTGCAACTTTCTCTCTCCTAGCAGTTTCTGTCTACTACTGTTCATATCTACACCAAGTAGCGACACACATTCATTCGCATCCTTATTCCGAACCTCAACTTCCATACTACAACTATCCACTGCTAACCTTTCCTCCAAACTCACTTCCAACTCATTCTCGTTCACATTTTCCTCTCAGTCTTGCGACGATGTTGAACGAACTACTACGATCCATTCTTGATCCATTGTCTGTTTTCCAATCATCCGTTTCCAACGCCTTTTCCACCAATTTAATTAACATGAGCTCCGAAGTATATCAGTCTGACACGACTATTCTAATGTCTTTATCACAGTGCTTCTGGACTTCACTGCATCGAATTCTGATAAATCTTTCGTAGGTGTCATATCTGTCATTAAGCATTCATGTTGGTCATATTTCTCATTAATCTGATGTAACATATTCCCAATTAACTGCCTTGAACTTTGACACTCAGCATTATCTAACCATTCCCTTCCATCCACAGCTGAATAAATGCTGTCTGACTGCTCTAGTCATTGCTGCACTCCTTGTGTACTTAGACCACATTCCATTAACTGTCTTACTAAGAAATTCCACTCTATATCTAATCTTATGAACAATGGTTCCACTATTTTATATGTCTGAAATTCCCTAACATTTTTACACTTTCTTTCCATACCTACACGAACAGACAAATAATAGATCGCTTCGTTTCCTGCTTCCAGGTCACCTCCCAACAACCTTTCTCGCCAGCCGGGAAATATTATATCCATCCCTGGTTTTCCTAATATTCCCTGGGCCATCACCATACCAGTAACAGTGAACATCAGTCAAAAAACTTATTGCTTGTGTCTTATATGCATACACACGGTACTCACTACGTTAATCATTCAGCTGTTTATCAAATATAAAGTTGCGTGATTGTAATTTATTCTGATATGATAACCTTATGTCTCCAGCAGTTGAAACGGAATCAAATTTAAAAATGAACCCGAATCCAATGCAAAACTAGATTCTACCGCACTGATATACATATTTATTGATGGTATCTGATTCTCCGACTCTACAACCACCATTAATCATTCAAAGGTCATCTACATAAATCGACCTCATTTCTTACGATTTTTCATTTTGAATCTCCGTAATTCTGCAAGTTCCTCAGCATCCAGGGTTCCAATATTTTTTCTACAGCCTATCAATAGATGTTCTAGCAATGGAATAGCAAGATCTTGAGGATGAAGAATCTTGCAGAAAACAACTCCATGAATTTGTTTGCTATAAGGACAAGCTTTCCCTAGGTAAATGGTAAGTTTACCAATAGATAGAGGTCTCTTTTTCTTGACATGTGGATATAAACTACATATGTCGACATATTTGGAAAATTTCAGGAAACAGGAAAATGTAGCACTGTAAGAATTGTGTAGGTATAAAAGCTGTTGTAATAGAAAAAAGAGCCAAGCCACATATGTACAAGAACCGCATTTCATGTTACATATTATTAAGAGGAAGACATTTCTGTAAAAGTTCGGTTCACATTAAGCGACATGTCGTGTTATCGCTGAAATGTGTCTAGTTGTTTTCTTCGCCAGAGGCGTAACTAGGCCCAGCGGGGCAGAGATTTCAAAGTGCCCCCCCCCCAGGATCATGAAAATGTAGATCATAAAATTACCTTGTTTCTTTTTAATTTCAGACATATAAATAACAATAATGTACAGGAGATACTGTACATGCGCAGAACCTTTCTGAGGTACATAGGTTCATACCATTACATTTCATATTATTAATTGAATTTTATTTTAAGGTGTACATTGCTTACTAAATTTTATTTTTTAACCAGCCGAAGAAAAGGATATAAGCCTTAGTCCAGGGAAATTAATTTAAGAAATAAATAAAATACTATAATTTGAATTCAAGAACATTTAAGTTTTCCAAATTGATTAAACTTTTCAAGCAGGATGATATAACACTTTGCAGAAGTTTTCAGTTTTTATTTATAGTTTCAATGAACAACACAACCTTATACCTTCTTTGAAAATATTAAACTTTTCCCTTGAACATCAAAAATTAATGTGCACAATGTTAAAGATACAAATGAAACATTTGGAATATTTTTAAAATTACAAATAATTTTCAGTCTGTGCATAACGTATTATCATCCATAACATAGAAATCAACAAAAGAAAGTATTGTAGCTATAATTTAATTTAATTTATTTTCCTTTATTTCAGCAGGCGAGGTTTAGCTAATAGCTATTCTTCCACCTAACCCTTGTCAAATCATACAAATGAAAATACATATACAATAATTGAAAAAAAACAACACAAAATACATAATAGAAAAAAAATACATAATTAAAAAACGTACAAAAAAGTGCCTTAAAACACAATAAAAACATATAAAAGTTACATTTACAATGATAATGCATACATATTCATTGAAAGAAAAAAACACGCACACACAATTCAAAATAGAAACGTACATGAAAAGTTCCTTAGTTACACAACACTATAAAAACATATGAAAGTTAAATATAACTGGTAGAAGAACATAGTCTTTGCTGATTAAGGAAATATACACTTAGAAGAGTTTTAAATTTATTTACATGTAATAGCGTTTGACAAGGAATTCCAGGCTTTCGCAGCTGATACAGAAAATGATCGCGTTGTTTGTGTGAATTTGTATCTTGGAACATCATATGTTGATCTATTACGTGTAACGTACGTTGATTTGAAGGGAAGGGCCATATACGGCATCACTGTAATCAAACAAGGGCATAATTAGTGTCTGTATTAGATACAATTTTGTTTTTGCCGTGAGCAAGTCACGTGATCTATATAGGCATCTTAAGTTATTTAGTGCACGTGAGCATACGTTAGCTACATGAGGATTCCAGTTAACATTTATATCCATTAATAATCCAAGGTTTTTAATACTAGGTGAATACCTGATGGTATAGTTACTCAACTTTATGTTTAGTTCCGATGTCTTCAGTTTCTGAAGTTGGGTAGCTGTCCCTATGATTGTATAGGTACATTTTGATGGATTAATGACTAACCCGTTTTCGTTACAATAATTGTGTATATTTTGCAGATCTTCATTAAGAATATTTATTGTTCGGTTCATATTTCCTGGTTAGGTTTTAATAAATAACTGCGTGTCATCGGCGTAACAGTGAATTTGAGCGTTTTTAACAACTGAAACTAAATATGAAACATACAAGAAAAATAAAGTTGGGTCTAATATTTATCCTTGAGGAACACCTCTTTTCAGAGACAAAGGCTCAGAAATTTTAATGTCAGGAGCCTTCAGAAAAACACGTTGTTCTCTACCTTGTAAATATGATTTGAACCAATCAGTACTTATAGTAGAAAAATTATAGTGCTTCATTTTGGCAAGAAGAAGATCATGTTCAACTAACTCAAAGTCTTCTGTTAGGTCTAAAAGAACCAAAACTACTACAAAGGAATCATTCAACGCATGTAATATTTCATCGGTAACTTCTAAAAGAGCAGTTGTCGTACTATGAGAATCTCGAAATCCCGACTGAACTGAAGGTAAAATACTTTCATTACCAATAAAAGTATTCAGTTGTTTCGAAACAATTTTTTCAGTTGCTTTTGACAAGATTGGTACTACAGATATTGGTCTAGCTCATTAAGTGATGTGACAGTAGGTTTTTTTGGCAGTGGTAGCATCACGCAGTTTCATTACCAATTTAGTATTACTTGAAATGAATGGAAATTTGTGTTGATTAATTTTTACAGTTTTAATAGGCACATGTATATCCGTAAGATCCCTTAAGGAGTTCTGCAGAAAATTAACTTTACCTTCTAATTCTTTGAATGTTGTTATGATATTCCAATCAATAGATTGTGCAGATGTGTTGAATTGGTGTTCCTCTAACGATGCAAAATTCCTGTAATATATAGTTTCAGGTAACCTTTTACTTGGACAGGCTATATTGAGTTTGTATATCATTGAACAATAATTGACTACAAAGAAGGCTGAATGAAAAATAAATAATGGTGGTGAGAAATTTCCGAATATTAAGCTACATTGTGGTAGAAACAAATAGTTGTAAACTCAAAATGGAACCTGCAAGCATAAATATATCAGAGTTGCACTCTCACTTTCGATTTAAAGCAGTGCCAAGCCGGAGTCATTCTTGACTCATTGAAGCACGTAAACAGATTTTTTTATGAGTTTTAGCTTGGACAAGGATCTCTGTTCCTTTGCAACTGTTACAACTGCTTTTTCTGACGGACTCAATTTCATATTTACATTTTCAGTATATTCACGACAAAACCGATGGGGGCCCCTGAGCACGTGGGCCACCGGGCCCAGCATAGTTACTGCCCTATTATTCGCTTGCTTTGTTCTGTGAGGTTTGCTAAATCTGTTGATTTAGGTGCCGAAGACGGATATAAGTTCGGATTCGAATAAACGGATCAATTCCTTCTTACGGAATAAGAAAATGTTTTATTTGTACGCTTGCACCTTTGTTGAGTATTGCAGTGTCTCTGCGGAGATCTTGTTTCCATGGAATTCTGAAAAACACCTTTCTAACACTTTCACAGACTGAAAAAGTTTTCAGTTGGAAAAGTAAGCCTGCCCTTAGAATCATACGAGATCCATGACAGCGAATTTGTAGGATTTTCTAATACCGTTTTTTCTCCCATCGAAGAATGCTTGCCCGTCAGTCTAAACGCTATTCAACAGCATATCTAAGTTCTTCTTCGCTGATAATATGCGATGCAAATTCGTTTTCTGCTTGTTCTTCACTCTGAAGTTTCTCATATTCTTCTAATTCCAATTCATATTCAAATTCAAATAAATCATTAGGATAAATATTATGAATAGGAATTTGATGAACAATTCTTAAAGAAAGGGAAGTGTGGCACTGATAAGTAGGGCCGGAATAAAAGTAAATTTCACAAGTATACTGCCTTGTTCTTCAAAAACAATTATTTATATAGCAATTACGTGTAATGCCGATCCTTTTCTTATCCTTTTTCAGCTTCTTTAGATATCAATATCAGTTTTCCTAGGATTAAAACTTAGCAGTCCTGCTTGTTTACTTAATAGTTAATAGTGAAAGCTGTGGAACGCAATGTTTGCCAGTCACCCGTAACCTACGTCATCATAGCTAGCTCGCCCACCTCCTCATGCGCAATGGCTCACCCTTGAGTCTTCCTCCCTGGTCTTCAGGACACTCATAGAGAGATCTAAAAACTTCGGTCCTTCCTTCCTTGAAAGAATCTTTAGGCATCAATCCACCTTCAATATTTCCCAGTGATCTTAAATAAATTGCCGAATGTGTGGATTTTCCTTCACCTGTCGATCCCAATCACATTCATAGATTTCTACAAGCTTTAGATCACAACTTTCTAAATATTTCTTTCCCCTCATTGTTGCAATATCTCGGTCATTTAATATTTCACCATTCGTGTCATTGAGAGACACGGAGCGGCACTGCTTAATGCGTGAATGATCATGCCAAAAACATCCATAAAATTCATAGGCAGTACGATGTTTCTTATCATACTCGTCCACTTTGAATCGCCCAAATTGGGCTTCATCTCAGTTTTCATTCGTGTAAATAGAAACATAATTTCCGATTAATTCCATGTACTTTAACCACATGAACACATGGCCATGGCTGAGGGACACATGGCCGATAACTGAACTGGGAATCACAGGAATACTTTCCTCTTCTAATTAGAAAGAGCGAAACATTTCCATAGTACACGCAGCAGTAGTACTTACTTGATGAAAACACTTGTTCCCTTCAGTCTTTTGTTCAATTAAGTCTGAGAACTTAATGACTGCCTCACACAATTTACACACATCGTTCATGAAGTATTCTAGCATTTCACTTTATATATTAAAGGTAAGATCTTTTTGTAACCACTGCTCATGCTAAACCTTGAAAACTTAGCTTTCACTTTATGATTTACCTTCATCATCAAAAGTATAAGTTCTGCCATCCATCCTAATTTTAATTACCCTCAGTATTTAACAAAAACGGGAAATCTCCCTTCTTTAAACTTTCACTTAATTGCATGGTAGCCGGTAATTTAGAAAATTTCACGGACATGAATAAATATGTATATTGAAAAGTAATATTACGTATACTCAATTAAATAATTTTCTTCGGCAATTATTTGAGGAGTGTTTTGTTCCTTTTCAATGAGTGCACATGTAACAAACACGGAATCGAATTTCGCGGCGTTATGCGCTAAAGAAACCAGTGTAAAAACATAGGACCTGACGGAGATTGTACAATTGCTACCTAGTAACTTATTTTTACTGTTTACATTGTTCTTATTATTGATAAACCTTTCATGCAATAGGCCGATTAATTTAAATTATGTTATTCAAAAACATTTCATTGTTTTCGAGAAATACGTCATTCAAAATGTAACAATAAGAATGCGAGACTTTAGTGAGACGTAGAAACTATAGTTCCTTCCCGCACCTGTGAGGCGATAACTGAACTGTTTCTCATAATTGCGAAAGGGAGAAAGTGCGAGGCGAGAGCGACCTATTCCTCGCCTCGCCTTGCGTGAAATACTAAAAAATACACTTTGCACCAATATTCCAGCTCCTATCGCGGTTAATTGTATTTAATACATGCAGCTTTTTTTTTACATTACCTTTCTTTAGGACGTAGATTCTTCCCTCGAAAGCCGACAGGATAACCGTGCGGTCTAAGGCGTTAGGCCCATGACTCGAAGGTCGCGGGTTCGAATCCTACCAGGGGCATGGGTGTTTGTGGATTTTAAGTAGATGTAAATTGTGATAAGCTGAAGTCAAAATTGTGATAAGCTAGACTGGACCATATAAAATAGTGTTTTTTTTTACTCCCCGTGAAATTTCAGGGTAGGTTTCCATATTAGCTCATTGACAATTCCCTTGTTAGCAAGAAGTTTCATGAATAACAAATCAAGTCCATATTTTTAAATTTCATAACAGCATTCAAATATTATCAAATATTCTGTCACAATAATCCGCACTGCTATTATAAAACACGGGATAATGGGAAGAGGAGTTTCTTTAAAAATGTATAATTCCATATCGCACACACAATAAATAACATCTGACATTTTTCTTTTTCCTCCCATAAGGCGGGATCACAAGATTCAGTTACAAGCTACTCAATTTTTCGAAACTAAAGGAACATTGAACCCACGCAATAAACCTTGTTAACACACATAGCAAGTAAAAATGCAGATAAGCCACTTGTTGGGAATACTGTTCTCAAAACACCAGGTTTTTGTAAATCAATGTTAGGGGATTCATAGTCAGCAATGCATACGAGGGGTGACCCCCCAAAAAACGGACTGAGAGGGCGCTGCCATTCGTGGACGTAGTCCAGAGTTCTCCCGCTAGATGGGTTAGTAGAGACCTTCACGAAACAACTGTGCAGACAGCGTCAGTGTGTAGGTGAAAGTGTGAGTGTAGTGTTGTCTTTCTCTGACATTAAACGTGGTGAGATGAGTGTTGAAGACCAACATTGTTCTGGACGCCCTGCAACATCGCGAAACGAGGAAAACATTGAAACAATCAGCCAAAAAACCCACGAGGAATGTCGTTTCAGGATCGACCAAATTTCAACAGAGACAGGCGTGAGTTTGAGCTCGTGCTAGCGGATTGTGAGTGAGGATTTGCTCATGAGACGTATTTCCGCTAATTTTTTTTCGCGCTTTCTCACACAGGAGCAAAAAACCATGCGCATGAATGTATGCCAGGACTTGAAAACAGTGATTGAAAGTGATCCAAGAGCCCCATGCGACTTTTTCCTATTCCCGCAAATGAAAACAACCCTAAAAGGCAAGCGTTATGATGATGTGGAGGCAGTAGAAACAGCTTCGCAAAGAGCACTGGACAATATCAAAGTTGAAGAATTCCAGACATGCTTCAAACGGTGGGGAAAAGAGTTGACAAGTGCATGGCATCTAATGGAGAGTACTTTGAAGGTGACTGAAGGAATTCTGTAAAAAAGGTTCATGAATAATCTTTTTTATAACAAAAATCCGTTTCTTTTGGGTCCCCCCTCGTATTCCAAGAAGCTAAAAAGATATGCACAATAAATTCATAACCCTTTTAGAAAGAAAGACATTTAGCGTTCTACCAAATACAGCAAAACTTACACACTTGTGCAACCTCTTCCACAATCTCAAAGAGTCCCTCAAATTGTTGGAAGCTGAGAAGGCATGTAACAGTTTGATCCCCCGGAAAAGGTTCAACTTTCCCGTTTAAAATTTTTCGCACAGGTTTCATGTTCCGAGCATGTTAGCCCATCACTACTGATAACTAATTATTTTAAAAGAAGATATTGATAAAAGGACTCCTTTATAACTTTTTTGTTAACTGATATGTGTCTGTAATGTGTGTAAGTACAGGTTTTTCAGTTGCAGCCATAGGACGACTTACTAAGACAACTTTGGTGTTTCTGTTAATTGGATGAAATTTGTGTTACGTTTCAGTGTCTTCTCAGCTACCAGTATTCTTGGGGTAGCTGCAGAAATTTATACTTTTGGAACTCAGTACCTTGCCATGGTAGTATCTGCTCTCCTTGCAACACCTATTATTGCATACGGTTTTCTACCTGTTTATTACAATCTAAAAATTACATCAGTCTACGAGGTAAGTAGAAACTATTTATTCTTTTTTCTTTGTATTTTTTGATTATCAAAAGACAACGTCCCTTCTCTATGGTTTCCACAACAATAAACACATTAGCGACAGAGGGTTTGGGTGTGTTGAATTGGTATTGCTTCACGTACAATTAAGCTATTTTAAAATTTATCTTTTTTGGGAATAAAGTAAGAATAATCATGTACTAGTAACTTCCTATTAATTGCACGATTCACTTACGGGCAACGCTGAATAGATGGTGAATGGCGGTTACGGGTTTGAAGCAAGATTTTATTGTTATTGCATTGGGACTATAAAGAAAATGAATTTTAGTAGCATTAAATAAAAATGCCATGTTTTAGGATGGTTTAAAAATTCATGTAATGCATTATTGAGAAACAAATTAAATAATTGAAATTAATAGATCAAGAAGTTTCTTTTCAACTTTGACAACATATGCCATTTTCCATAGATAGTGCATAGGAAATTCTGAAAATAGCAACCTTTCTACTTGCTACAGTAATTAATTTTGCACCATGATATTCGTAGATTGTCGGATGGTAAATTTTTCGTAGTTTGAATGTAGCAAAATGTGACAACAGTGAACCAAAATACGTGGCAAGCATAAAATATGAATAATTTATTTTAAACATATTTCAAAATGTAAGCATAATAATGTCATATTGAGCAAGTTATTGGACATAGAATGTGCACATTTCCTATGAATATGTATGTACAGTGAAATAAGTTTTATTTTGCATGTACTTATTTCATTCTATTATTTCTATTTCAGTATCTCAACCTGCGTTTTAATAATTCTGTTCGGCAACTTGGGTATTCTCTATTTGTTCTGCAGACAGTAAGTATAGTTTTCTCTTTGACGAAGCAATCTTCCATTCTATGTAAATATATGTTGCACTCAATACTAACTAACGGTAGAATGTCAGTAAGTTCATTGCTTTCTTTAAAACCATAATATTTTCCAGCATTCGACAGGTTGTATATCAATTTATCATATTTGTGTATTACTTATTAACTGTTTGATGTGATATGCATTTCGAATACCTAAAATTCGTACCGGTTTCCGATACTTCCAAATACTTACATCACTTTTAATAGTACAACATTTTGACCATTTGGCCGGCCCCAGTCTGGCGACTTTTCTCGCAGAAAAATGTAGTAACTACAAAAGTTGCTAGCTCAGAAATTTGTTTCACACACACCTACCTAGTTTTGTAGCTACATCTGAGCTTCGTTCTGGATAATCTCTGCGTTGGTTTTCTGAAACAGAAAAAAAGCGTCGTCAAAGTAAAAACTGAGGTCATTCAACTATAATTCAGATGTTAGAAATCAAATGCGGGAGGCCCTGGGTTCGATACCATTGACCGACCATCCTGACTGAGTTTATTCTAGGGTTTTCCTTCAACTTAGACTCTGACCAAAACTTCCTGAATCCTTATCCCGAAATGAGCCATAGACGCCTAGATTCCTTTTATAAATTAAATTCAAAAGTATCTGCTACTTAATGGAGGGCTGCGGAGAGGAGTTGCAGATAAAAAATTGTCGAAGACAACTTAAAAAATAATGGAGAAATTATAAAATTATGTGTTTCAATTTATATTTCTTACCTTTTTCATTAATCTCTATTTGGGTTAGCTCATTCCAACTCGCATATACTTCTTACTATAACGTACCTATGTATCTTTGGGAGCCATCATTCTGAGATAGAAACAATATGTGCTAGTTGTATTGTTTAAGTTTTCCTAATTGTTTACCATATAGATCCTGGGTGATTAACATTGTGCAAGTTTAAGCCTTCGGAAAATTTTTCCCTGCCCCGTACCAATCTCCAAAGTTGAAGATTATGGACCTAGGGTTCCCGTATAATACAGGATGTCCCGTATTCTAGGTGAAATTTGGGCGTCACGTATTATCAGTGGTTGTCCCGTATTAGCCTATAAATAGTAAATTCTCACACGTATTTTCAACATATCAGTAATTTTAACAAATAAGCAGCGATGGACTCTTTCCCAACTGTTTACTATGTAAAATGCCGAGCAGACTGTGTTCATATCCACAGGCCCCAAGATGAGACCTGGGGATGGGGATATAATATTCGCGTCTCGTTTGCTCTAGTTGATAACACACAGCAAAAATTGACTATGTTAATTCAATATTTCTCGGTGTACCAGAGCGGCCACGACTTTTTGTGTTAAATCAACACCGCTTCTTGTAAGATTACTGTAATTCAACAATGTGATAGTGGTAGCATGACACCCTTCATTGTGTTGAATCAAAACTGAGAACATCCATTGTGTTCTGTCACCTAAATCAACATCGTTTCGTGTGTTAATTCAACAACAACAACAAATATTTGTGGTCCCCAGAAACACCGAAAAGTGTTGAATCAAAAGTCATTTTCTTTCCAGTGAAGGTACCAATACCAACTGTGCTTAGGAAATTGAAACATCCATTTTCTGTCCGCCAGTGCTTTTGAAGTGTGAACATTCGCAAGCAAGACGTTTTCTGTTCATTCTGGATTATTATGGAGGTTCTAAATTGTGCGGGAAGTCATGTAGTAGTACAGGACCTTACTAGTTACTTTCATTTTAGGTTAATTCAGATTTGTCCAGTATTTTTTGCCAACCGTCCCGTAATTTACTCATCAGAAGGTGGAAACCTTACATGGACCCATTTTCTTGTAAAAATTTGAACAAGGCATATTTCAGAATTTTACATCTTCCCAAGGTTGTGTTTACATGAGTGACTACTATATTAACTGATGATGACTGCTCACACATTTTAATGGGGCATTGTTGCGCGGCAACAAAGAATGGACTGAAATCCGTTCTTTTTTCATTATTTCAACGCATATTTTATCAACTAAATGACAATAGCCATAATAAATTTGAGTGAAATTGAAAATTCATGGTAAAAGTAACATATGTGATATGAAAGAAGAGTAGGGTCTCATTGCTGGTTAGGGTGACAGCTGCTTTAATTTTTTCAAAACTCCAAAATTTGCGATTTAATTGTTATTATCACAAACCAGCATCACACTGGGAAAGGTATAATTCTACCTTATTGTAGCTGGAGATGTCTACAAATGTTAAAAAAGAGAAAAGGTGGGTCTCTTACTAAAAAAAAAAAATCTTAACCTACTGTACTTCACAGCTTTAGGGTAAGACCATCTGAAATATTCCAGTTTCTTTGCTTGACCTCTTTCTTGTTTTTAATATTTTCATCCCTTATTTAAGAATACACTAAAACTTCGTACCCGGACTTGATGGTACCGGACAAACTGAACTGCAGATAAACCGGATTTACTATTTTTGTTGTTACAAGCTCCTGCTAATACATAAATGGAATATATTAAAAAATAATAATAATGGTTTCTTGTAATAGATTGAGCGCAACTACAGAATCACACTGCACATTTACACTGAGAATAAATAATTAGACAATACGATATTATGAAGAAGGGCAGTTCTTCGAGTGACTCTAGCAAAGGACACTGTTACCGGCACTCTATGTATACAGCTAGTTTCGGATCTAGCGAAATATAAGCCCGATTTTGATGCTTGAACTTGCATTTGAAAGCTCTTTCCCATACTAAGACACACTCACAATTGTGTCAGTAGGACCTTCGTGGGACCCCCTAGGGCAGTGCGAAAAATATCAAAATTTCACATTTCTGATGATAGCACTGACCCTAGATTATATAGGCGGCCAAAACGTGCGGAATCTTAATCTACGCTGGAATATTTTTCAAACGGTATATACACGTCAAAATCGGTGAAGGGGTTCAAAAGTTACGACGTTTTTTAGCTGAATCACAGAATTTTCACAAATGATAGAAAAATGTTTCTGTCATTCTCTGTCTTTTGTTTTAGCCCTAAATGTAAGGTACCAAGTGGGGAGGGGGGGGGGGGGGGTTTGGGTGATCAATTGCGGGACCCAACAAGTTGGGGTAAATCTAAGCTTTTTTAAAATATATATATATATAAGAAGAGTTACCGTTTTCGGGATACGGGGCCTACATCGGTCTAAAATCGAAATTTTGTTTGAAGACTATGCATATTTTTAAATAGGAAGCCTTACAAAATAAGTTATATCAGTATAGAAAAATCTTTGGGTGTAAAGAGAATAATGAAGCGATAATTTTAATCACAAAAGAAGTTATATCCATTTTGCGAGTAATTTTCTTCGTGACGCTATGGCCGAAGTGTTTCCTTTGTAATAAAATTAAGAGATTTAGTATCCTCCCTTCCGCCATAGTGACACAAAGAAAATCACTCGCAAAATGGATATCACTTCTTTTGTGAGTAGAATTCTTGCGTCACTCTTCTCTTTACCCGAAGGGGTTTTTATACTGATATATATATGCAAAGATGCCAACGTTTTGCGAAAAGTTTGGTTTTCTAATTTAATGAAAAGACAGAAGGGTGATAATGTGGAGAAGCTATGTTGCCAACTGAGCACTGGGTATATATCAAATAAGCTTTCTTAGAATGATATTTCAGGACCATAATCTACTATAACTATTCACCAGAGCTGAAACTGGTCACCAGGTCAATCAGATCATTCGAGTCAAATTTCGAACCTGGTCACTGGATGCATACCTGGGATCCAGCCTGACTTGATTTCAACCCGGTGACCCGAAGGGTAAATCAGAGCTTTTAATTACCGGTATTTCCTTCAGGGAACGGAAGCGTTACGCCCAGAGCACGATCGATAGGAAGCCAAGAATTCGCAGTTCATTATATTTACTAGACCGGGTCAATCAGGTCAAGTTTCGGACTGGATCACCTACGTTGAGGTTAGACCAGGCCACCGGAGCAAGGCAGTTTAGCAAGTTTCAACTCTGGTATTCATATGTTAGACATTCTGGTGGTAATATTACCTTTACCAAAGCGCGCATGAGCACTATTCATTCTCAATTCGCAAATAAGAAACTCGCTTCAAACTCAGATACCGATATTGAAATTTATATCGTAGTTTCTTCTGATATACATTTATATGTGTGGAGAAATTAGATTTTCGTATTTTCCTCACCACATATAATGAACCTTCAATATGCATAAAATACGATATTTGGATTTCTAAAATTCGTATAAAATTTAGAAATAATACATAAGAATTCATATTCTGTATATATTCAATATACTTTTACGTCTAATAGCATGCATGCAAGAAATCAAGTTTGATGTTCAATTCCTTCTGAAAAAAAAAGTATCTATTTCGGCAATCTCATTTGTATACCATTTCTGTCAGTTCGATTACGTTTTAGGGTTTCATGCAGGGGACTAAAATTATCAAGCAGACTTTAAACAACGATGTTTGTGTGATTGTCTTATGGTAGACCAGTTCACAGTTAATACACTTTTGGAAACAAATTTTGCCATCTGCTGCAATACAAAAATGGCCGACAGTAATAAATTCGTTGAGACAACAATAAAAGAATACCTTTCCTTACTGTTCTCAAGTGAGGGATATAAATATTAAAATTATTTTCAAGGGGTCCAGCAAAGGAACTTGACGATTTCAGAAGGAGAGGCCCTTAAGCTGTGAAGTACAGTAAGTTATGAAATATATTTTCTTGAAACGTAAAACCAGCGGCCGACCAACCTGACCGATTTTTTTCCAGGATTTTCCCTGTCACACCAGGTAAATTCCGGGATGTGACCTTCAAAATAGGCCCTGGTCGACTCCTCCAGTCCTTTTCCCTCCCATATCCCGGCCTGAGCCTTAGATGCCTAAAGGCCATAAATAAAATTCAAATACAAAATACAAATTGACACGTAAAAGATACCCCACTGTTTTCTCTTTTCCTGACATTTGTACATCAAAGTAGAATAAGATTTTTCCAAGGTGATGCTGTCATTAGACAATTACCATTAAAATTAGCAAATTTCGGAATTTTTACAATTTAAAGCAGTTGTCACACTTAACAGCAATCCAAAGTGCACAAACGTTGATATGTGGATTAAAGGCTAGTATTGAGACGCTATTGAACCGGTTTATGTTCCAGAATAACGTTTCAACGGTTTATTTGACGCTGAATAATAGACTTATAGCTACGGGCTTTAGAATGAGCAGACTTCGGCTATCTTCAGACCAGGGAATTTCGGGAAACCTCGCAGTCCTTCTCTGTCTGCTCTTACAAATCCAGGCGAGCAGATGCGCGTTTCATGATTGATGAAATAGTTAAAATGTTTTACTTTGTATTATTTAACTTTATTTCTCAGCCTGAGCGAAAGATGCTTGGTACTTGCTAGGTTTTTGTACATTTATTTTTCAGTAAAGTTTTTTTTTCAATTTCGGTTTTTCCCTGGCCCTCACTAATTTCTTTATCCCCCCACCAAAACAATATGCCCAGACATTTCTTCTTAAAGTTCATTGTTGCATAATTTACACACACACACACACACACACACACACACACCTATAGTTTGCAGTGTGAAATACCGAGGAGTGCGCGTTCAACATATGCTTTTCGAGGAATCGTCTCGATTTTAATTTCAGGGCTTCTGATCAATTAAGCATGTCTCTTTTGTTAGGAAAAATCTGATTTTCAATTCTCCAAGTTAAAATTAAGCCCAAAAATAATAATTTTCTTTCCGAGGAACTATCTAACTCTACATAGGTGTTGTGAGGAAAAATTTGAATTTAATGCTTCAAACAGGAATGTGAGGCATATAAATGTGTATGACATAACGAGGAATAATTCAAATGCTTCCTCTCATTGTAGTGCACGGTCTCAATTCCTCGATATAATCGATTACACCATGTGTATATGTGTGTGTGGCGTTCAAAGGAAAAAAATTCAAATGCTTCCTCTAGTTGTAGCACACGGTCTCAATTCGTAGATATAATCGATTACGACATCTGTATATGTGTGTGTGGCGTTAAAATAAAAAAAATCAAATGCTTCCTCTGGTTGCAGTACACAAACCC
>JAGDQP010005829.1:47233-75796 GCA_022664845.1 Lepisma saccharinum | reverse complement strand
TTAGTTTCTTCTGAGATTTTGCTCTCTTTTTTCTTTCTGGTACCTGCTATCTCCTTGGCTGTTTCTCTTATTATCTCAGTCAGTATTTCATTTCTGCTATCGATGTCTTCTTCATCCTCTAACTCTTCCAAGGCGCTGAATCTGTTGCTTAGTTCTATCTCGAATGTCTGTCTGTGTTTTCCAAGATTTTCCAGATCTAAAACTGACGGTTTTCCTCTGATAAGCTTCTTTCTCTCTAGTCTAGTATTTAGTTTCAGCTTACATCTCACCATCCTATGATCACTCGAGATTTTGAAACTGTTCAGAACAGACACGTCTTGCAGAATTGCCCTGTTGTTTGATAGAACGTAGTCTATTTATATATATATATATATACGGAAATAATAATATGAAAGACGTTAATGCTATGATGAGGGCCAGAAATGAAAAGTTTGAACACATTCCTAACTCCCATCTCCACTTTAATTATTTCAAATTATGTTCATGAACTCTTTTGAGGTAACTGTTTATATCAAACTTCATAGTTTTATGGTGAGTCTAGATTAGGCCAAATTTGTATCCGTGTACATGTTCGTAATGACTGTCTTAGAACGGCGAAATCATAAGTCGTTTCTTTGCTACTCCGAAATTTGTAAGCAGAAAACGAGACAAAGAGAATACATACGCATCAATACTTACTAGAGAAATCAGTATATTTGTTAGCACAATGCACTACAGTATGTTTAGACATCTAAAAGACCCGAAATGATATATATGCTGTCGCAATTATTTTGCAGTGTTTCTGTTATCATTGTTCACAGCGTTGCCAGATACCGAGAAATAATATTAATTTCATTGGCCTTATGGGATAAATCTCGAAATTCTGTATTGGTAAACGTCAAAATCGTCTAATGTTGTTAAACATAGGTTTATCAAAAGTGTCATTACACATGTTGGCAAAACACATTGCAGCAAAAGTTTGAAACAATACTGGAATATACTGTATATTGTGTACTAAATGTAGGTTTATATATCATTGATATAAATATTTACAAAACTACTCTATGACGTTAAAATTCTTGCTAGCATGAAAGAAAATATTTTATAAAATGTTTTTCTATCGTTTTTCAGAAAAGAAACCGTTTCTAAAATGTATTGATATTTCATGCTCTGTGAGTACATCTCAATGACTTCTATCTAAATGCTATACAGGACTGACTGCTGTCATGATTATATGAAGCCAGGGGGCGGAGAAAACAGTGAATCTCGTTTGTCCACTACCAGTCTAAACTAATATAGACTTTTTTTTTAACTCAGTTTTTACGCTTGATATCGCTGTGCTGACCGTTTCTTTATATGTTAATTCTTTCAAAAAACGAAAATATTTTTGCAGTATTTTCTATTATATGCAGAGTATGGTATACTATCATGCGAATAACTCAGGAATTAAGATTTAAATCAATAAACAGCAATAAGAAGCGTATAAAACTGAGTTAGAACTGAAAACTTGATCCACATGGATTAGACTAGAAGTGGAAAAACGAGTTTAAATATTTGCTTGGCGTCTATCTTTCGACACTAAGTAGTCACTCCTGTTGTGTGGGCGTAAGTCGATTTTATTAATTTGGTATTTTGTGTTTTTAAGAAAATAAGAAACGGTAATATATGGTTAGTTGGTTCGATTCGCCTAGTCTTTTGTGCACGTAATTGTGTTCTGGGTAATTCGTATAATAGTATACCCTACTCTGCATATAATAGAAAATACTGTAAATAATATTTACTTTTTGCAAGAATTAAGATATAAATAAAAAAACGGGTTACATACGATATCAAGCGTAAAAACTTAGTAAAAACCGAAATTTTGTTTCATATTGGTTTAGACTGGAAGTGGACAAGAGAGATTAAGTGTCTTTCCGCTGCCAGGTTTCATATATTCATGAAATTTTCAATGGCAACAGTCAGTCCAGTATCGCTTTTAGATAGATGTCATAGATACAAACTATGAACTTAATTATAGTATTTGGCAACCTGTGAACAATGTTAGCAGTAATATTGCAAATCGATTAAGAGGGCACATAAAAATCATTCCAGATCTTTTAGGAATTTCTTCTCTTGTGTGTGTTTAAACCTATCGTAATGTATTGTGCAATCACATATAGTAATTTCTGCAGTTAAGTAATTACCCAAATACATTTTCTTTGTTGTTTTTTTTCTATTTTCAAAATTCGGAGTAGGAAAGAAGCGACCGATGATTTCGCCGTTCTGAGACGGTCATCACCAACATGTGCAAGGACAGAAATGTGGTCTAATCTGGACTCACCCTTATATTCACTACTATATGTGTTAATGTTCATTTCATAACGGTCGCAAATTGAAAAAGCTTTGGTACAACATTTTCACTGAAACTTTCAAGGTTCGTGTTGTATAAAAGTGTGTCAATTGTTATTTTTTTACTTTCCTATTTAAACGAAAAGCATTAATTTTCACCAAATTGCACAGAAATTTCATTTTCTTTTACAACCTACAACCAGAATTAACGTGTCTACGTGAGCTGTCAACTGAGGAAAGCTTAAATCCTTGTTACCAGTGGAAAAAGCTAGCGAGTTTTAGTATCCGGAAAAGATGGGCATAAGTCGTATATCAACAATAGAAAAGTTATAATTGAGTGATTAAATTAACATCCTGAACGAGCTCGTGGGCTTTCAAGATCTGAGCCTACAGTTTTTCGTAAAATGGGCTCCGAACCACTTCAATGACCATCCCCACAGAAAGCCAGCGCGCTAGGCAATCGTCCACCACAAACATGGTAAAGTCATAATTTAATTTACTAAATTAATATTCAAAATTTCTAAAAGATTAAAAGACTATATAGTAGATTTAGTTACGAAGCGTAAGATCTGAAAACACAAGATACAAATGAGACTCAACAAGAATTCCCTTTCCACCCAGAATTGGCAAGTAGAGAAATTTTGGAAACTAATATTTCTATTCTGTACTTGTTTTTAGTAGAAAATCCCCTTTCTCTAACATTATAAATCGTATCTGACAACCCAGCACTAGAGAAAATATCTACAGCGATAAATATTACTACAAAAAAAAAATGTAATTCCTATTCAGCTCCTCCACTGAACAAAATCCTTCCGAGCAACGTTTTCTTCTTCTTTCTGTACTGCGTGCGAGCAAAACACGCATGCGCAGTATGAGGAGACAAAAGTCTACTGGAAAGTATGCGTGGCGTTAAGAATGATGCAAGTGGAGTCACATACACAACACGCCAGCGATATCAAGCGTCGGAGACACATTGATGAATATCTATCCGCTCTCCTCCTACTAGAGTGACGCGTGTGCGAACAACAGGATTCAGCCATTTTAGAGCTAGCAAAAGCATTTACAATACTTTTAAATGTTATAGTTCTTTAACAATTTTAAACGAATTAGATAATTCACATTGCTTGCACAATAGGCCATATCATTATAATAGTAAAATAATTTTTGAAATAATCTTGAAGTATAACATATTTTCTTTCAATTTGCATGTTCAAATATATAAATATATAGAAACAGAATTCTGGCAAAGAAATTAAGTTCAGAAGATTCGGAAGGCCACCATCACAATCACTGCAGATCGGCATCATCAAATATGTCTCCGAAATCATTGAAAAAGTCTGTATGAACTGCTTTCTCATTTGCCGCCAAACACATTAACAGGCCATCAGAACCCTCCTGCCTCTTCCATTTCCATGTATGGTCCAGCTCCTTCAGGAAACATTTCATCTGCTACAACGGTAGGCTTCATGTTAACGGTTACCTACTTATAATTATGGAAAGTGATAAACGTTCCATCAAATAAATCAAAATTACAGTAGGAATATCTCATCTAATTCCTTGCCTTTGGGTATGGCTCCCTGGATTGAAGCTACATTACCTCTTTGAATTGCCATGCTTATTCTTTGGATAAGAAAGGTGCTTGCTCTATCATCACCAGTTGATTGTGTGATCGCTTACCTATTTTGTTTTATGAAGTTGAGGCCTTCTTTTCCCCATGAACCACTGGATTCGATAGCAGTGGGTATGAAATGGTACTTCTGTGCAAGATTATTATATTTTCTTCTTTTTTCCGCTTCTATATTTTAAACTATATCTTACATTTTTATATCACAGAATTAAATAAAAGAACAAATGGCTGATACTTTCGTGATAAAAGTTCAAAACAAAGTAAAAACAAATGTAGGCCTAATTAAATGTAATTATTACAGATTTGGGTGCCACTCGATAATTATAGTAAAGAATGCATGAATCTTTTATCCATCTCCTGAGTGCCAGAAAGCAAGTCTCAGTATATATTTTTAACACACTAACATTAAATAAGAAGCTAATAGGGTGGAAATCCTATCAGAAGCCTTCCTTAATAATATTAACTCCGCAATGTACACTTAGCACAAAAAGTGTGTAACAAGTTGTATAATTTCTTCTCGAATAACTTCGGAATGGATCGAGTTGTTTTATACTATCGAATGAAATATTTCATTCGCCGCCAACCCATACTGCAAGGCTTCACAGCAGCGGTGATAGCAAATGGTTTGGTTTTCACAAGAGAGAGAAAGTTGAAGTGAAGATTTGAAGCCTACTTCACGGCCGCAGAACAAATATGAACCTTATGTGCAATTCAGGGACATAACGAAACAGAACTATCGGAGACGACTATCGAAAAAGCCTTTTTTTATTCTCTCACGAGGGCCTCGTCTAGTGAAGATTTGAGACCTACTTCGGAGCCACACAGCAAGTCCAAAAACAGCGAATAAATATGAACCTTATGTACACTTCAGGGGCATAACAAAACAAAACTATCGGAGACGACTATCGCAAAGGCCTTCTTTTATTCTCTGGCGAGGGCCTCTCCTAGCAAAAGCATTGGAAACTACCGACCGAACGAAGTGAATGAATGTTTTTTGTATTTTGAAGCTGTACGAGAACTATCGAATGTTTTCGGGTGGCTAAACCTCTGCTGCCTTCTCCCCTTCAAAACGAAGAGCGAAATACGAGAAGGGACGGGCCGGGGGAAGAAAAAGCAGGTTGTCTTTCAAACATTTACAGTATTCTTCCTCCCTTCTGAGTGTATCATTGCCGGGGGGCATTCTCAACCGTAAATTCGAATGCTGTTTTGTCCTTCCTTCTTTTTTCTTCTCCAGCTCCCTCGCCCTAAACCATTTCCAGCGGTTCAGTAAGCGACACAAACAAAACCAATGCCCAGAAAGAAAACTATCGGACTATCGAATAAAAACTATCGATAGTTTTTCAGCGCTATCGGCTGTTTATTCGATAGCAAAATTCGTTCGATAGTGCCCATCACTAGATTTGAGGAAGTTACAGAAAATAGTACTCAAGTCGGTCTATCCATTCCAATGTTATTCAGAGAAGAAATTTTACCACTGGGTACAAACTGATTGTATAATCTCTCATATAGACCAACCCCCGTAGTCCAGTGGTTACGGTCGCGTACTCCGAGTCGGCATTGGATACGAGTGGAAGTTTTAATTCTGCTGCTCACCATCATGACAGGATATCCTTCATTTTCACAAGGTTGATGCTGAATCAAGACCGACCGTAGCTCCCGTTTTCCTTAATAAAATAGAGAAAGAAAGGTCAGGGTACCTTAGGTTAGGTTACGTTGGTTATATAAGCTTAGGTTAACTGACTTACGTCTTTCAACTTCAATTAGGCTAGGTGAAGTTAGGACAGCCACGTTAATTAAGGTTTTCCTATCTACATTTCATGTCTCATGTATTTTTCTCAAAACGCCGTACACCACCTTCGGCACTGCACCCAAACAAAATAACTCTTCGTGTAAGGGATGTGGTTTATTCCTTTGAACCTTGTACAGGGTAAACTAGTTGTAGCGAGTTTCCCTGCAAATTCATAAGATACTCATTATTGGCAAGCTAGATAATATGTTCCGAAACTTAAATCATATGAATTTGCAGTACTTGCAATCATAAAATAGTAAACGATACTCAACATTTTAACTAAGTTTGGCTGTACGTTCTCGCGGCGGATTCCCTCCTGTTTTTCACAATTCTATTGGCTCCCGGGTCTGTCCTTTGGTGTTCAACTTTCCAAATGCTTATAACACGCTTGCAACTGTTTCAGCTTCCTTCGAACACCACCACTTGTAGAGGATAATAATTATTCTTCTATACATTCCCAGGTTTTCATTTCTCTGTGTATGGAAACTGCGTTCGTTGTTTAGACTACTCCTTTATACTTATTTAATGTTCCAGTAGAGTAGAATTTCAGTTTCAAACGCAGAAATTGTCTTCGCTCAATACTGGAATGTCAAGCATCAAAACATCCGCCAGCGTGGTAAGTTTCGAAACCAAAAAAAATATCACACGATTTTTCCAGCCAATGGGATACAGTATAAATTCCAATATATTATTTGAAGAAGGAGTCTCAATTTTTTTTTTTAGAAACTAGATAGGTTAGTCTGTAAATTCAACGACCAAATTACCTGTGTTTTAAAATGTTTTGTTTTAGATTCAATGCATAGTTGAATTTGTTTCGGGTCCAGTCAAAAACATTACGTGGGTCGTAGGTTGGAGACCTCTGATCTAAATTTAAGTCTTTCGAATTATCAAACATATAATCTCATGTTGCCATTTTGGTTAGCTATTTTGACTTCATAAAATTTCTGCTTAAACGAGATGGTGTAGCAATAATGTATAAAGGTAAATCTTAAAATATAATTATTAGACCCTATTGTTACTGCGCACTCGAAACTTCCTGAAAACCTAATGATCCACTAAAAATTACTGTCCCAACGAAACTCAAGCTATATATCACTTTTCCAAACCCATTAGCAAACAAAATGAATATTTTAAAGCAAAATTATTTTAACTACTCATTGTATAAAAATGTTATTTACATGTAACTTCCACCGTTAATTTTGAATAAATCTAATTAAAAATGTGATATAACTGTTACTTTAATTGTTTATGCCTTCAACAAAATACGGTATTTTGCGCGCCCAAAATATTTCTTTTGACTGCTGTACGACATATCCTGTCCTCAGAAGTGAACGAAATAACATCTGAATTGTAAATGTCAGTGATCAATTAGCAAGGAAATACAAGTTTTTCACTGGAATTGAAGCTCCAAGCAGTCTGTATATGGCTTTCAACTGTAGTAATACTAAGTACTGTTTGTTCGCAACTTCACACTTCGAAACCCGAGTGACGTGATATATTTTATTTTTTTCAGTAATAGGCGTACAGATTTGAATTTAATGTGTAAGTGATAAAGGTCTTTGTTAAATTTTGGCCGCATGTCTTTAAATAATATCTTCCAAATTCTCGAAGATGTCCCTCCCGTGTGAGACATCTACTAACGAACATTAAAATAAGGATTAATAATTTCCATCGCGTTATATTTTTGAAAATATCACCCTACATATCAGGACAATATTCTCCTCAAAAGTGCGTCGTGTAATTGTGAATTATACATTTCGCATCAGGATAAACGGAGCGAGTCCGCAATGCAGTCTGTTAAGTCAACAAATTTATACTATGTTTCATATATATATATATATATATATATATATTTATTTATTTATTTCAAAGAAGAAAAATCAGGTATAGACGTGCGACAAAACTTTTGTCCATAGCTGTACACAGAAGAAGAAAAAAAACAGAACACAGAAAAAAAGCTAACATTCGCCCAATTAGTTCATTATGTGCAGTGGCTATAATAATGTATTCACAGTTTACAAGCAACACATAAACAACATAACAGAATATTATAATCAAACTACAGAAAAGTACAGTGGACAGGCGTCACCGCAGCAAAGACTTTCATCTCTGTGTCATTGAAAATTTAGAAGAAAAGATATACCTAAATGTCTGATCTGACTCATCGCTACTTTCCAGTGTATCAGTCTGAGACGCAAAATGTGGAGCGATTAATAAATCTAAAACATCCTTATGAAAATGAGACTCTTACTTCTTTGGGATTTTACGCAGGCTTGTAATAGGGTCTAATGTGATTAAAAGTAACTGCAACACATCTTCGTTTGTCTTGGTCCGTAAAATCTTACGAGTATTCCCCGTACCGCCTGAGATCTTTATTCCGTGCCTCTTGGGCTTCCTCACTGAGTTGACCTATTGGAAGCAGGACATGTTGTATGATTTGGGCACCATGAATTAACACTTTATGCACTGTTGGCTGCATTGGGTACCAGGGGTATTTCGCGATGAATTTCTGTGTAGTATCAAGATCATATTGAGAATATTGATAAGTATGTTATGGCCACTAGCAAGTGTCTGCAACACAGTCTTGAACCTCCATATGATGCCAACATCAACGTCAGTAATACTTGCGGACAATTCTGGGTTACCAAAAAAACACCTTGCTTTATTTCCCTCATTGCTAGTACCAAATTGCTTTGGTCGATCAACTATGAATACATTATCAGCTAAATCACACATTTTATCATTTACACGTCTCAGTTGTGTGCTGAGGCTGTTTCATCTCGCAATTAATGGGCTCATTTCAGGGATCCGGTAGCAACACTTTTATCATACGCTATATTTCCGAATGGGCTAAATATGCTGTTTTGTTTTTTTTTCGGACAGAAAGAACAATATCTACGATAAAACATGTTAAAAAATCACAAACATGATCTGCGCTAGTATCTACTAAAATTCCATTCTAATGCTTCGTCACAGTTTGTAATTTTGTATATAATGCTTTCGGTACCACATTAGTTTCCAGACCTGAAATTGTGCAGTACTAATAAACATCACATGAACGTAAACATATCAAACGATACACCCCTATGGATATCCCTATGTTTAACAACCGCTGAACGCACTGCAGGTTTAGTCGCATGCAAACGCAAACCTACTATCTTCTCACACTGATAACAGGTTTAAGCTTGGAATGACGTCCTTGTGAATGCATCCCCTATTCCTTTCCTGCACACAATCTTACCTGGACACTATTAAGGTTTCATTATAGCATATTATTTCGAATCACTCTTTTACTTCATTTTCTGAGTTTCTGTCAAGGTTTGGTCTCACCTTGCGTTGTTCTAAAAAATCGAAACTATGAAGCCATCGCGACTTATCCGACATCTCAACATAAAATATCCCAAGCTAATTAAAAAAAAAACACATTGTATTATTTTTGCGTGAAAAAAATAACAGAAAATTATTTCCCAAGCTTCAACCACTAACACTTCACTTCTGACGAGATCATTACATATCTTTATGATTATTAGATAATTCATTATTAATACTTATACTAGTTCAATGAACTTTAAAAAGAATATAAAGGTACTTACGTGTAGATGTGTGGGCGATATTTGTTGGGAGCAGGCCCTAGTGTAAAAAAAAAACGGGCCTTGGTCTAACAAAGTTTGAGAACCACTGCTCTATTCGATTACCAGTCGCTTTCATTGGACAATCACGTGCGTGCAAAAACATCCCGAAACAAAGAGCAAGTAGAAAGAGCTGTGTTCTTCATTTCCAAGAATCTGGTAGTGTATCCAAAATGGCATTCGTCAGTTTGTATGTCGTTAGGAAAAGATCGTGTATTTTGCACTGCAAATTTCTGAATTTGAATTTATTTATTGCCTTTAGGCTTCTCAGGTTCAGTCCGCACTGCAAATCTTGTTTCATTTATAACCTTGAAAATTGCTTCTTTTTTTTCAGATAAATGAGTGGTTTGGACTTCGGCTTCATTTCTTCTTTCGATAGAAGTACTCCCATCTTCTCTATATTGTTTGAGATTTACAATCAGCGTAAGAACTTTACAAAGACCTGGTCTCAATCCAATGTTTAATTTTTTCACTTTGCACGAGATAGAAAGAGTTATGTCAGTAACAAACACATTTAGAATAGGATTCAAGTTAATGCTACGAAAACATTGGCCTAAATGAATGCATACGAAACTTGTATGCAATGTTTTCGTTAGTCATGGATACTATGAAGAAGAAAGCTATGAAAGTAGTTGATAATACGTTCCCATAAGTTTCTCTGAAACAGATACTTTATTTATACTCTTTCACTCTTAACAGACTCTGTAACGATTTCAGAAGATACCAATTATAAGTGATTAAAGAAACAATAAATAAATATATTTTTGGCTTCTTCCACATTATTTAATATATTTAGTTCATAAAAATTATTAAATGCTAGGTAAAACATTAAATATAATGTTTGTACGAATATGCTGTTGCGTTTATCCATTTTATATAATGTTCCATACTCCCACAAACTTCGAAACTCACACTTTAAATAAAAATAATGTTGCCGTTGCATCTGTTAATTAGCCTTTTCTTCTCCATACATAATTAATAATCAAATATACACAGCTGTGGCCATCAAGTAGAAACAAACATTTGTTAAAATTACTACATGGGAATGCATTGGTATACAGTGCTTAACTATACTAATGAATGATTCACAATGAAAGTATTAAAGTAGGAGTGTTTATATTAGGAACAGTAATAATCCACATCCGTAACTTTTGAAATTAAGTTTTCTTCAAAAAGAAAGGGAAAAAAGACAGAAACATAATGGTCCCACTAAATTGTAAGAACAAAATGTAAGTACAAAAATACCACATTAGCTAACAGTGCTACTAAAATACGTATGTACAAAATTTAGTTTTATGTATATGATGTATCTGAAACATCCTTGTGGTAAAAAAAAAATGATACCCATTAGCACGATACTTTACAACTCAAAATTTATTTATTCATAAAATACCCATCAAATTCACGTGTATATAATAATTAAATTCACAATCTTTCTGAGTTTTCATTTTAAATACTGTCACGAGAAAAAAGGAAAAAAACAGCTGTAACAGAAAAATGTCATACACATTTACACGAAGACAAAACCCTTCCACGCAATTCTAAACACATTCACTCAACCTATAACGTAGTTCTTAAAACAGCTTTGTAATTCACACATGAGCTTACTTTACATGTTGACTGTTCTACTTTGCAGTCTGACATTTTAAAAGTTTCCGGGAAAGAATTTATTATTCGCTTTTTTCTTCTATTAAAAATATATCCTGACAATACGAAATCCAAAAATAAAAGGAAGACTAGGAAATAAGTATTACAGTACATATCTAGAGGAATGGTATAGAAAAAACATACAAATATTGGGTATGTTACTGCATCAAACTGGAAGATTACTAGAACTAATTTTTCTGTTGAACCAACTTAATAATGGAAAGCAATTCGTAATTTACACTACTATTAAAAAAAAAAGGAGCCAATGAGCAGGAAATAGAACAAAATGCCGGGAGAAAAGCTTAAATTTGGCCTCCAGAGAAAAAAAAAAATCACTTTTTTGAAACACTTATCACTGAAAATTCATCAAAAGTTCCTTGCTTGGCAAGATTACTATGTCATAATGAATTGTATTCTTCGCGAACTGCCTTAAAAAACGTTAATTTCCAAACTTATACATTAATTCACAAACAACTGAATGAAGTTCATTAGTTTTCGGTTTTTTTGGACACCATACAGTCACATGTAATGAAATCTGACTTCCCAACCACAATTCACAAAAACTGTAGGCTCCGTTCACACTGTTTCTATTCACCATTTCTTTTTGTGCTCATCCATAGAGACGCCACCAGGGCCCAAAGACACTACCATTAACAAACCACCAATCACCGATAATGTCTGAAAAAGAAAAAAAAATAATAGATAATACGTATTATATACAGAAAACACCAATATTCATTCAAAGTATTCTACAGTAGCGCGAATAAAGGTAAGGAGAGGACACACAATGCAAATTTTGAACCTTTCGATGTACAACGGTCCAATATAATATAGTAATGTATCTGGAACGATATGAAACATTGTGCGTGCACATAATATTAAAGAATATAAGAAAGCGTGTACGTTGCTAGCAAGTATGGAGAAAAGCATATAATCCATTAAGAAACTTATGCAGTCTTATTCATATCTATGAACAGTCATACGAATTCCTGAAGGAAAAGCTAGTGAAACATTATGGTGAACAACAGAATGAGATTGTTGAAAGATACACGCTCCATTTGCTGAAGCAACATTCTATGGAGCATATACAGGATTTCATTATTAAATTGAAAAGTCAAGCCAGCAAATGTGATTTTGGAATTTCTGTGGATTACAGGATCAATTAATGACTGGAATACACAATGGTCGTCTACGAAAACATATGCTTGCGGAACCAAAGCAAACATGGTAAACTGCATTAGATACAATAAAAATGTATGAACAACTTGAAAAGGATATTGCAAAGTTGGATTCAAAGTTTCAGACGGAGGCAACCTTACATAAGGTAACTTCTAGGAACTGCAGGAGACAACGATACACAAACAATAGAGAACAAGATGATAATCAACAGAGAATTAAATGTACTAGCTGTGGACAAATACATGTCAAACAGGAATGTAAGACAGAGCAATCTGCGTCAAACGTAAAAGCAGAGGTCACTACGCTAATTACTGTTTTACAAAAAAGAGTTAATAGAGTCAATCAGTCTCCTACAGGAAACCAACATAGTTTACGTAACTTAACTGAACCGGAACCGCAGCAATATCACTATTTAGATGAAGTGTTCTGGATTGGTCAATTCGATACCACATTATTAAATCAGAACACGCGGAAGGAAGTACTTGAAATACTAGTGCGAATACTTCAAGTAGTTCCAGCAATTCTGGATACTTGTAAGGCGGTTAACATAATTTCATCCAATACTGTATTTCAACTCAATTACAAGGGATCAATAATAAAATTAACGAGAGGTTTAAAACTTATTAACGAATCAAAACTGGTCACGGGTGGAACAACCATATTCCAATAATATATGAGAAACAACATTTATTAAAATTCCGCTTATTCAATGCAAAGTACCGTGCTCAATCATAGGCACACAGAGTATGAATTAATTACGACTTAATTGGTTCAAATATCTTTTTGGAAATACCCATATGACATCTATTGACTTGAAAAACTTCCAAGCCTTATCTACTTATATTAACCAACTATGAGAAAGAATGTACACACTTACAAACCATTTACAACAGTTGGAATTAAGGATCCAACGGATCTCTGAGCAGAAACGAAATGCAACACAACGCTTGTAAACAAATTCGGAAGAAACAATTACGTCATTTTTCACTGTAAGATCAGCTTTACGGGAAGAACAACTGTTGCATTCAGGTCCACATACTGGTACAGATGTATGTATAGTACTGATAACATCACGCAAATTGTTAACAATGCTATGGAAAAGCCAAAGAAAAATCAGATAAGGTTCTGATCCGAAATTCATTCAGAGGCACATAATCTTATAGATGTGCCGTTTGCAGAGCAGCAAGAGGAACAGACAGGAGAAGAACAAATTAAGGTGCTTAAACCATTCAAAGTTAACAGAAGGCACTTAATTTATTAAGACACATTTTAAAGTTAAAGCTCCATTGCAGTTAAAGCTACACTTTGTACACCGAATAAGTGTTTTTTCCAATGATCTAGTAAGGTTTTAATTATGTTTGTTTACATACGGCAAAGGTTAGTTTAGGTTTGCTTCTGTAAATAAACTACACAGTTTAGTAGTACATAGGTGCAAAATTCTAATTTTACTTCAAAATACATTACACTTACCATAAACACTCTGGAGAGAAAGCTACTAGTCATTTATAGATAGGATCATTTGCGATTTTGCTAAGAATGTACGGTGTTTGTTCTCATTTGAGTTTGTTCTTAGAATAATGATGTATGTTTCGTGTTTTTAGATACAGCAGGGGTGAACTGTATTAGGATGAGATTACAAGAATGGATTTCGAATCTGAACTGAACGATGATAAATATTTCAAATTGTGAAACATTAGATTTCGCACTTAGCTTTTGTTCTGAGGACGGCTGCCACGAGATATATTCTTCAACAAATGTTGAATCTGAAATGTTATTGGTAAAATATGATTACAAAACATCCTTTGATTTATAGTGTAATAAATAAGCATTTAGCTAAAAAGTTTCACAATAAAATACACGTGTGTAAAGCATTTCTGCGAACACATCATTCATCATATCCTTATATTTAAGGATATAAGCCCTATCATCCTGAAGAATTGCTGCCGGCCGGGTGGCCGTGCGGTCTGCGGCGGTAGGCCAACGACTCGAAGGTCCCGGGTTCGAGTCCCAGCAGGGGTGAATCGTGACGGGCCGAAGTTCAAAGTTACTAGACTGGCCCATATAAAAATAAAGTTTATGGAAGTTTACTGAAGAATTGCTTCATTGATAATAGTGTATGCTGTTAAACGGACTATGCAGACAACAATGGGACCACGAGAGATGTAGATATATAGAGAAAACGTCAATATTTATTCAAAATATTCTGCATATATACATTAGTATGCAGCAATATATATCGACGAGTTTGCATTGTGACCGCTATTTATCTATATTGATGAAAGAAAGCATATAACAAAGGTGCTACCGATAACATTGCCCCAAAAGCATTTATTCTCGTAACATGAAATAAGAAAATGTGTTTCTAATAAGTTTCTTAATATATGAAATGTAGACAAACGTCTGCATTAAGTTAGTATTCTGCCTTATTTCAATTGTTCTCTTTTGAAACAATAAAATTTTATCAAAATTACGAGAGTTTGTGACACCGTAATTTAGTAACTTATTGATTTTGCATACGAATTGTACGCAGATTGAAAATTATTCATGTGAGGAACTCACCTTGCCTATTCAAAAGTTCTTGAGAACACGCGAACGTATCAGTCAAACCCACAACATATATCATAATAAAAAAGCATAGTGCTGCAACCAGCTCTACCATCGGATTTTTACTTTGGATATAAATTTTATACTCTGTAAAACCTTCCTTTAGTACGGCACACTTCGTTGGAAGAACATTCAAGGTCATAAACGAAATTAAAATTCGTTGGAACCTTTACGACATATTCGTAGAAGAAAATGTTATAATGATGAGCACGGAATAAAATATGTACGTAAAGTTCAAAAACTGACGCCACTTCTTACTCCAGCGAAAGCACAAAAGTTCATATTTTAATGGCAACAAGTCGGTGCAGCAGTCTTCTCTGTTAGTGACATCGCTAAGGGTGAGTCCATATTAGGCCAAATGTGCTTGTACATGATGACTGTCTCAGAACGACGAAAACGTCGGTCATTTCTTTCCTACTCTGAATTTTGAAAACAGAAAAGAAGACAAAGAGAAGGTATTCGGGTAATTAATTACTACAGAAATTACTTCATGGCACAATATACTACGACAGGTTTAAACACACACACACAAAAAGAAACACCTAAAAGAGCCGAAATGATTTAAGTGTGCACCTTAATCGATTTGCAATATTACTGCTAACACTGTTCATAGGTTGCCAGATACTATAATTAAGTTCATTGTATGTATATATATTTTCTATTCAACCAGATGTACTCACAGTATTTCAAACAGATGCTGTGTGAAAATAGTTTACACAGAATGAACTATTTTCAATACATTTTAAAAATGTTTTTGTTAGTTTAAAAACAATTACTTTTCTGAAAAATGATTGAAAAACATTTTTAAAAAGACTTTCTTTCATACTGGCAATTTTAACGTCAGTAACGTCAATTTTAACGTTTAACCTTAACATCACTGACGTTAAGGTTCATGGTTGGCGGAGAGGATAGCGATGTACGTTTGCTTCCGTCTCTTCCTAACTGTGGCTAATGAATCAGGGCTCTATGTTTCAGGCTGCTGACACGTAAGGTTTCGTCACAGGTGAAGCATGAAGTGAAGTGTATTCAAGTATAGGTAGATGACGAAGTTGTGATTTGGAGGAGCAATAGTTGTTGAAACGAATGGTTGAAGGTGTTTGGGTTTCTCCGCGGTAAAAGATACAGATAAGATAAAATGAATTTTATGGGCGGTAACAGCACTATGGCTTACGCCCGCCCCGATACGGCGGAAACAAAGATAAAAAGGCGGAACATAGGTTACCGAGTAAGAAGTAAATAAGGTAGGAAGAAATGCAACTGCCGGGGGGTCGGAAAAGGGAAGTCTTTTGAGTGAGGGAGGATTGAACTTGTAATGTTTGAGGGAAGGAGCTAAATAGGTCCCGTTCTGGTCAGGACAGAGTTGATATTCGAGAGTCTGCGGTAGATTATTTTGAGGAATGAGGGGAAAGCTACTTCTTTTCAGGTGAAGCAGTCAGTATTGGATGTGTTGGTTTGAAGAGTTTTGGGAGGGCCTGAAGGATAGGATGGTACTGAATGAGAAGATTGGGTGCGGAGGGAGATTCGCGGAAAGGTCGATTACAGTTTTGGTGGTCCCTGGCATGGTCCAAATGTTTACGGATGATATGACTGGGATATATCTAAGGTCGGTGAAAACTGGTGAGGGTACTCAATTTTGAAGTAGGTCGTCAGAGGAGCAGATACGTGTGGCCCGGACAGCAAGAACGTATGGGGGGAGAACATTTGTTATGGTATGGATGGAAGCTATTGAAATGGATATCTTGCATCCTGTTAGGTGGTTTGATGTGGACACCAGTCTCAAGTCGATTTTGCTTGAGCCTGACATCTGTATATAGAGAAGTTGTGTGTTCCTTGGTGAAGGACCAAGTAAATTTGATACAAAAGGTGCACCAGAGATCTTGTAGGAATGTTTGCAGTGACTCTTGTCAGTCACTCCAGATTAAGAATAAAGAAGCATACGCTGAGTTGGCAGCATGGCCGCTCCCTAGCATCAGTCTCCTGTATCATTCTCTCCTATTATGTGAACACGACTTCAGAGAAATGTTGACGCATTTTTATTGTTCCTGAAGTTCCTCTACGCTTGCTTTGAATTCTGATATGTAAGTACCTTTTTTCTCTATCTTACTTTACCATCATATATAAAGGCACTTTCCACTTGCCTGTACAAATCAGTACATGTGTCCGTACCAAATTTCACCCAAATCAGAACTGGTAAGGTCAAGGTGATTGATCTGACCTGGAATGTCTCGCATACGTATGTGCTTAACATGGATCTGGAGTTTTCAGACAAGTTTCCTCTATAACGCCATACAAACACACAGTCTGTTTCGTGTAGCAGTAAAGGCATTTTAGGCAAAAACGTCCTTTTGCTGAAGTCAAAGCTTTTGACTAACATCAAACTAGCGTGCTCGCACACACAAAAAAGGTACTGTACGATCACCAGCTTTAATGACGTAATGGGGTACCACGTTTATATGGCTGAACCAAGTATGGTACATTGCTACACGATTTTTTTGTTTTAATTTGATCTCAACGCTTCATGTCAAGATGATAACCAGTGATGTTTAAAGAACTTTAAAACTTAATTAATGCTTTACATTTCTGACTTTACAGCATCTGAGGCCATCTTCGTCTACAACTAAGTCTTGCGCGTGGAAAAAGAAGTTGTGATTTGGAGGAGGAGGTGACATTGGCCAGGGTGTTAGTTTAGGTAATATTTCGATACTTCCATGGTAAAACAGAAAAAGAAAACTTGGAAAACGTAAGTCAGTCTAGTCGTCAGCAGGACTCAAAACCTTCATGCATCCATCCTCCAATGCCAATCCGAAATCCCGAACTATCACCACTAGACCACACGGGTTGGTGGTTATTGTTTGACTTCAGTGAGTGTAAAAAGTCTGTTTTCGGAAAAGGCACTTATTTAACCAAAATCCAGTGCCTATTGTTTGTACAAAGCAATATATAAACAGATTCTTCACGCTGTTTTTTCGTGTTTGTTTAGTCTCTCTGTACACTGTCTGTAGAGGTTACCTGAACACCCTATTTAGTCGACGAACTATCGTTTTAGACAATGTTTTCATGTTGTATACAGGCGTTGTACAGGCACACTGTACACGAAAAGGAAACAGTGTGTAGCTGAAAACACTGTTCTAATTCCAGGCATTTCTACGCATCTGTAGTACATGTGCTTATTTTTTTCCACCTGGATAATCAATATTACCTCCACAGGAACAAAGAAAAAAAAACACACTTGAATTCAAAAGCTACGAATATATATATATAATTCCCCATCGTTCTATGACCAGAACTGGCATATGGATGAAGCAACTGATGATCCAACTCCACTTCACGAAGTGACTGACTGAAGAAAGAATATCCCAGTACTGAGAAGTCAATTTGAACTTGAATCTTTATTTAAGGCCTTTACAGGATGTTTACAGAATTCACAGAAGCCAAATTCATGATTTTTTCATGACCTCTGCATGCAACAAAAACATGGAAAATTGTTGGGAAAACGAGATTGCCACACACGAACTTACAAGATATCAGTCCCCTGACTAACTATATTTCTTAACTCATGCTGTTGTAACACTGAAGGTTCATAATATCAAACATGATTCAAATGTATGAGAATATTTTTCTGCATATTTGGAAAAAGGCTAATGTACCATTAGAAATAAAAAAAACTGAAAATTTCATGGTTTATCTGGCTAAATTCATGACCTGAAACTCAATTCGATGACTCATGACCAACGACTCTATTTCATTACTTTTCATGACCTGTAGACATCCTGCTTTACACAACTTTGGTTCAGGCCGAATGGACGATGGGCAAATTCGTGGAATGAAGAAAGTGGGAGGAAACTGGAGAACCCAGAGAAAACTCACGCACACGGTGGTTGTCCACCACAAAGCCCACATAGCACGAGCCTGGATCGAACCGGGGGCCCTCACGCACCACAGGTGAGAGCTCAACCACTACGCCACCGCAGCCCAGAAACAAGGTCAAGCTGTAGACCCCAACGCGGTTAATTTGATTTACAGGCTTCTAAACTATACCTGAAAACAATGCGACCATAATTCCAACTTCAAGCTCCAGCACTGTTGTAACTCTAAATGTTAATCTAATACTTCGTTGCACATCATCCAATCCATGTACATCCTTAACTTCCCATAATACCGTGAATACTGCTAAGATTCATGGTGTTTTAAGCTTTAATTCTTATGATAAGATGAATTCATTTTCCGCTTACTTTTAAATCAAATTCTCACTGAAAGGTTTTTACATTATCTCTACAGACATTTTCTAAGATGCTTTTCCAGTCCAATGTCTTTTTTAAAGTATGCAAATAATTGCGTATATCGAAAATAATACGACGTTATGTTAGCAAATACTTTTGATGTTTTTAAGTGGATATCAAACCAAAAGGCAGACGAGATAAGACAGTTTGAGGCAACATCCTTACACGGGTGTGAAGAAATGAGTTCAATAGTAAAAACCTAATCGAAACTAAACTAAATTGTTCTCAAAGTCGAGAACAACGTGACTGTCCACGTTTATTGCTCATTAATTTAATCGCAGAAAGAAAATAGCTTCTAGGAAAAAAAAGAAATATGGAACATTTGTGTATTAATGAAGTACTTACTTGGAAAAAGTCATATTTGAGAAAATCTCTCATGGGTTTGTACGTTGGTATGTTCCACCAAGCATTCAGATAAAAATTAAGAGCTGTCAGCCATATTACCAATATAAGTGCGCTAAGTTTTGTTTTATATCCAATAGTAACTAGGATCATTAAAATAGATCCTACAAGATTTTGCAGAACCTGTAAATAGAAAAGGAACATTTTCATAATTATAATACATACGAAGATTTTAAACTACAACCCAAATAGCAGATTACTAAAATAAAAAAAATTTCTTACATACCTGGAATTCTTATCTTCAATAGGATTTAAAATGTTTTCAGCTTTTTACCATAACGTGCACTGAAATAATGCTACAACGTTTCGGTTTATACATTAACTACAGGTTTATTATTATTATTAATGTTATGCCAATTCGCTTCAAGACCTAACAAGGAAGGTGTATTTGTGGCGGGCGCGGATTTCAATGAAATTTTGTATATTAATGAAATTTAACCCTAGAGTAGTAGTTGGAATTTTTTTTTAAGTTTTTTTTATTTTTTATTTTATTTATTTAAAGCTGTATCTAGGAAACTAGCTACGAAGGACTAGGACTATATTTAATATACGAACAAAGAACGAAGTAGGATTACACTTGGTACTAAATAACTCTATGATTGTTAAAAAAAAATGAATTGAAACATAAGAACATGTTTATACACGCTCCACTCAATGACACAGATAGACTAAATTGCTACTGCCGACCTAAACAAGCTCATGAACGTATCACGTGGAAACCTACTGTATTTGGTAAAGTTATCTTCGAACCACTCTGTTCACTAGACCACCACAGCTGACCTTCGGACCACATGCGCAGAAAGAAAGTGTGCTAACCACTAAAAAACAGACAGGCCTCACTGGCGTAGACAACTGGGTTGACAGCTCTACTTAAAAATTGCTGTTTTTTAATCAAATTACATTAGGTAACTTGTTTTACAAGTACAATGTTAAACCCTGCGGATAGTGTTAAAAACTTTCGTAGATATACTAACGAACAAGCAACTTAGATGAACTGCAACAGATCAACAACTGAAATATCCACAAGATCAAAGTATCCCACTCGCACCATATATGAAAAAAAACACACACACAACTACGGAGTTTGTCATTTCACGATGTAATAATACTTTACTAATTCAAACGATGGAACGCCTAAAAACTACAGAATTTAATGCATTATACTGAGAACATTACTGAATTGACTTCAAGACTGTCATGCAACGCGCAAGACCGTATTTAACATATTCTTACTTACAGGCGTAATGAACTCTCCAGGTTGAGTACAAACACTATAGTCTGACGGTTTCGAAACGTGACTTGTTTAACTATAAAATATAGTCAGAAAGAAGAAATACAGTAAAGCAAAAATTATATTTCATGATGATGATGATTTATCGTTCAATTACAAAAATATACTATGGAAACCATTTTAGTACAATGTTTTTTGTTTTCTTTTCTGTTTTGATTACGCAAAATGAGATCTAAATCAGATGCATGTGACCATACCTACGGGAATTTTTAACACGATTCGCTACGAGTTTTATATAGTATTTACTGTTTTATAAGCATTTCAAATAGTGAACCCTTCGATGGTGTAGTGATATCCGATCTGACCTAAAATTGAAAAATGCCTTCTTAATTACTAAATCGTCCGACATTTGCATGAATTATATTTGTTCGTGCTTCAATCCTATGTAACTTACATGCTATCAACATTTCTACATGATTTATTTAGTTTATTTTAAAACTGATGAAACCAAACCTATACAAAAATGTTATCCTTTGTTATTTTCTTACCTAAAATTACCAAAATAAGTTTGAGCTATTCAAAATTTTGTTTATAGCTTGCAGACGGAATCTGTGTAATCAAAATTAAAGCGTCACTTACGTGCCTCTTCTATTATCAGGAACTGGAAGCAGAAACATGTAAGTAACGAGTGTAATTTTGATCATACAGAGTGCACCGTAACATGATAGCTATACTTGGCAGACGAATTCCTGTGAAATCACAAACCTAGTTTCGAAATGCAAGATGTTTCAACTTGGAGTCTAAAATCGTAATCGTAAACTTATAATCGTAAATAAAATTAATATTTCTAGAAATCAAACCATGCATTTGAGTGAAATTTAGTTTTACGGAGTCGACTTGTATTAATAGAACTAATATTCATAGTTAAAATGTGATGTCAGAACTGTCAATGTTGTCAATCTACATCGTAATTTTTAAATACCACTACCTCGGTTTATTGAATTTTGGCATCTCTTAGTGGTGGTAACATATGGTAACAGTACGCAACGTTGCAAATTTTGCACACTATACCACATTAAATATGAAAAAATAGACATTTTTACCTTCCAAATATTCAATAAACTGACGTAGATATTTGTAAAAAAAAAAAAAAAAAAACGTTATAATACGCTGGCAGCACTGAAAACCTGATGATGTTACATTTTAACTCTTTAACATGCACACTACTGATACAAATCAACTTCCAAAAGCCTAATTTTCCTTTAATGCACTGTTTATGGTTCATTCTACTTAACATCGTAAGAAGTTGATTTTGGTGTCCAAGTTGTAACCCCTGTATCTCGAAAGCTAAGACTTTCGACAAACGCTTATATGAACTTTCATCCTGTTTTGGTCTCAGGAATTAGTCTCGCAAGTTTGGCTCTCATGTTACGGTTAAGATCTTCAAATATCTATAAAACTGAGAACGGAACTCAGTTTCTTCTAATTCTAAGCGTCCCCATGATGCCTGTTCTAATGCTCCAATTGGGGACAACATCATAGCTCTTACCATACGCACCTAATTGTATAGTAGAAATCCTTTCTCACATACAAAACGTTATTGGGGAAATAAGGAATGTCAGTGATGACAACACTGAGATGTACAGAAAATGTGATCGTTAGGGTTTGAGAGGGCCTCAATGCACCATCGGATGAATAATCTACTAGCGTAATTTAAATACAGTATTTACTTTTATACTAGTTTGGTAGCTCCTATAACAGTCTTCTTCCATACTACCACAATTCACTTTAATTTCTTGGTCTTTGAATTATTTAATACAAAGTCAAATGTTGTTTCGTACGGGATATTCATTCATACTTCATCCACTGCTTATTCTATATTTCACAGATAATGACAGAACTTTTCGCTATATTGGTGCTTAGTATTTTATTCCACGCAAATTAGACGAAAAAAAAGGCCAACAGGAGAAAACAATTATAAAGTTTTCATACTTGGCATGAAGACTCTCCATGGGGTAAGAAATCAAGACTCGTAAAGTCCTCCCCCCGGTGGGCACAAGCCTCTTTCACTCCCCGTTTTCGCAAAATAGAAAAAAAAATCCTAGTTTTCTCCAATCAACCTCCCTACAACGGTAAATAAAATGCTAATTTCTTACTAAATCAAACTGTAACTGTATTCTCCACAAATCGTAGACAAAATATCGAACGTTACTAGAAGTCAATTCGTTAAGATAAAATTAATTATACGGGCGGTAACAGCACTATGGCTTACGCCCTTCCCCATATGGGAAGCCCCTTGGTCACATCTAAACGTAGCTGTTAAGAAAAATAAAATAAAATAAAAACTGGAAATCAATTCGTATTAAGATCTAAGGAGATAAAATTAGGCGTTATTGTGTTGTCAATATGATATAAGCGTATATTTTTCAAATGGCACGTTGGTTCATTGGATACTTGGTACTGAATAGTGATGACATCGTACGTGAAGCACTGAATGCAGTGTTGTAAAGTATGGATACAAGCAGTTAAACACTAATAAAACTTTGCATTATAAATCGAAAGACACTCATTTCCGGACACACAGTGAAAAGGGACTTTTTAATGGTTCCTTTTAATGTTTGGGATAACGATGCAAAGTTTGTCTCCACGTTTACTGAGCTATGCCAGGGACTAGTAGAAATGTGTTCCGACAATAATCCAGTTTTAATAGTAAACATGGAGATAAACTAGACATTGTGATTCCCTACATCAAAAAGAACCAAAAAAGGCCCATTTACACTTGTGCCCGAATATGAGCGATTTTCGAGATACAATGCAAAGTTTTATTTCATTTTGGATATTTATTTTTGTGTATTATCCACATTCTGAAATACTGCATTCTGGGGCTTCACATACAACGTTTATCTATTACTAAACACCAAATATCCAATAAACCGACACAATGTCATTAGAAAAAAAAATACCTTTATATCACGTTGGCAAAACTGTTGACCGACACAATAACACAAATTCTATCTCGTTAGATCTACTATTTTGACACAAATGTACTTCCAGTAAAGTATTGTAGCTTCAGTCTAAAATTTATGATTTTTAGAGACATTTTCATTTTATTTAACATTATAAGAAGTTGATTGGGCGAGAAGTTGGGTCCTTTGTACCCCGAAAGCGAAGTGTTATTCAAGCTTGTGATTTTTTTTTCCTTCCTCGAGTATTTGTCTACCATGTGTGTCTCATATGCTACGCTACGTACCTTGTATAAAGTACAATTACATCGTCGAAATGCGTTATCTTAAGTTAAGTTAGATTCAAGGTCGATAATTATCGCTTTTCATATGTTTGTTAGCTCAAAAGTTGACGACGAACTCAAGGTCTAGTCTGACAAAATATATTTGCATCAATACTTGCAGTTCTAACTTACGCAAGAGAGAACACTTAATAATATACGTAAATTCACTGCGCGAGTGTCGGGATAGTAGTTTGGAGCTGCTATGCCCACTGCTTTCCCCAAAAACATTCACAAAGCGACGTCATTCATCATATTTACGACGGATTTAGGCCATAGTTGCTTATGGCTATTAGTGGCCATTAGGCCACAATATACATATGGACATTTCGTAATAATTACATGGAAGAAGAAATTACACTAAATTAGTTTACCCATGCCAATGCCATTCAAGTTATTGTTAATGTACCTCAGTTCCAATGCAACGGAAAAACTGTTGGTGCATACTACCACAAAACATAATCCAAGATCTGCAATTAAAAGTAAGCTAAATAAACTTAATCCAAAATTATTATTAGATCATTGGTTTTCACGCCATTTTCAAACGCAGAGGACCCAAATTCTAAATTACAGCTATGGTGACTAGCTTTAAAGTAGGGTTTTAATGTGCTTCGACGTAGTTCCTTCAATATGAAATGATTAATTTTAAGTTAGAAAAGAAGAACGAATCTATTAAATAACGAAAACATATTTCATTTAATTTGCGTAACCCACGCTGAAAATCTGATCAAGCATCGAAGAAAGTATGTCATACCGTGACAGTTATTTTTTACTGTATAGGATGAAGTTATTTGAATTTTTCAACTTGAATTTATTTATAACCTTTAGGCATTTTAGGCCGGCGATAAAAGGATGTCTGCACCCTATTTTACATAAAGAAAACCTTGAATTAAAAAATTATCACGTAATGTCCGTGATAATTATCTATCTATCATATACCTACGTTAATTATGCACTTTCTTTGACACAATTTTTATCTAAAGCTCATCAGTAGTACAAACAGAGGATTTCCACGGCTCCTCTGACTTGAACACTCGAGAAATCAGATACTAAATTCAGTTTCAAATGTTCAGATGATAATGTTAAAATCTTTCACCTAGGAGGAACGGGAATTTGTTGCGAAGACTTAAAACACATTTAATTTGATGCCATAAAAACACACTTAAAATGTTCGATTTCTTATTTTGTCTTTAACGAATAAATATTTCACAATACAAAAATTATGTTTCAGATCTTTTGAAAGTTATATCTACTAGAGCGCGATATCGAGTCAATTTTTGTTCTCCCATACTAGTTGCTATACTTTCATATACAAATGCTAAGTTCAAATGATTATCCTAAAGGGTGCTTAATCAGAAATGAAAATTGCCCTTTATTTCCATTGGAAGTTTGTTACCAAGCATTTTAATGATATACATGCAAATATCTTACCTGCATGAAAGATAATTCCAGTCTCAATAGTGTGATGAACATAAACACAAGCAATATTCTTCCAGTCAGTTGCAAATAAGTTTTAGGTTTATTATCTCCTGTAATAACACATGAATTAAAACTTATCTATACTTTGAAAACATTTTTTTTTTTCAACAAAGAGTTCAATACAAGCAATTAAGAAAATAAAAAAACACTTTACCATATCAAGCATAATTAAATAAACAATGAAATAGACTGGAATCATTTTACAAATCTTATTTGGGTTTATGTGAAACATATTACAGTGAAACTCCCGAACAGTGGGCACCATTAGGACATAAAAAGCGGTCTGCTCTTTAGAATGTAACGTCCTTAACGTTCCATGTAAATTCAGTGTTTTCGCTTCCCCTGAATTACCTTATATCAAATCCCCCTTTCGGCTTATATATTGAATAAATGCCTATACGCTATATAGACTCACGAAAAAATTTACATACTCATTTTTATTCAATAATAAGAACTGTTAAACAAGTAAGATTAAAATAATAATACATTAAAAGTTATCGCTATAAGCTTACAAAATTGTGAATTCCGCGTTTATTTGAAATATACAGAAAATTAGCATGTGTGTGTATGTAAACATATGTCATCCGGGAAGCAAGAATTAAACTGAAATTTATAAATATATATATGTGTGTATGTAAAGTAAAGATTAAAGTTATGTCACGTGACGCTGTGACGTCACTGAATCAAAGGTATATAAGTAGGGCCAGGACGATTTGTAATCAGTTCTTCCTGGCCTGCGGGCCAGTTAACATCAAGCTCTCTGCTTGGTGTTCTCTTCTTTGGACAGATAGTCCGCTAATAAATTCGTATTATCTAACACTTCTTTGAATATTCTTTACTAGGCTTATACTTATGATATTGCGTTATCGCATTCCGCTATATTCATCTTTATTACCAATTCTCTTTTGAAACTTTGTTCTCCAACTGCAGAACTCCTTCAGACAGGCTGGCTGTGGTACAAATTTACCTTGTCCTTTGGTTGCAAGCCTTCAAACAGGCGGGCAATCATTACTACTGGTGGTCAGTGGTTTACAACCTTTCTCTAGTTGCGGTACGCCTTCAGACAGGCGAACCAAGGCTATTAACCCATCCTAAGGCAACTAAACGCCTTCAGCCAGTCGGTAGTTGTTTCCTTGCTTCTTCACGCCTTCAGACAAGCAGGAAGGGGTACTTATCCATCCTTGGTGTACTGCAAGCCTTTAGGTAGGCGGGCGTATACTACTTTGCCAGGATTTAAAGTGCCTTCAGACAGGCATAAGGGAGCCTTCAACCCATCCTAACAACAGTTGCACGCCTTCAGACTGGCGGGCGGTCGTTTGCCTTGCTCTTGTACACCTTCAGACAGGCGGACAAGAGAACTTATCCATCCTTGGTATACTGCACTCCTTCAGGCAGGGGGCGTATATTACTCATCCGCTCTTGTGAAGTTTCCTTTCCGTATGCCTTCATGTACTACTAATTAAGATTTGCCTTTCAGTATAGTGTTAGCGTTCGGTGATCCCACACCTGAGAAGCAGTGGAGGAATATTGGCAGAATATACTGAGAGGCTTCCATTAGATCTCTCCGGGACTTTACAAGAAGTACACATTGAAACTTTGAAGGACCATAAGAATTGAATCTATTTATGGCTTTTAGGCATCTCAGGTTCAGGCCGAAGTAACCATAAGTGACTCAAATAAGAAAATGACGTACAAACTGAATAATGTAACGTAGTTTTATCTATAAATTACAGTTCATTAATACAAAGCAGTGTACATACGTACTTAGTGTACAAAAAACAGCTTCAGTACAGTAGCAGGACAACTGTGTGTAACAGCGTTGACAGTTTTAAAACAGAAGTATTCTTTCACCTGAGTTTTGTTACTTGTTTTGTCATTGTTACTGAGTTTTATTATTATTGATGTGTGCGTTGCTTGTTATTGTTGTCAAGCGTCATAAGAATACGCGACTATTCTTAACCTGGAAAAGGGGGAAGGTGTTACAAGTTACGCCTTCATTAGTCTTCACTTTGCAATAAGACAATCACTCACATCTGAAAATATCTGAAGCACCAAACGTACAGACGACCACCACATGTTGTCCACGTCCGCTATCGAGATATCTTAGCTCTAAGAGAAAGCATTATCAAGATGTTAGTGTGTTTTTTTAAAAGAGTTCGGTATTCAGAGAGTTTCCTAAGATTCAATGTTATTCTGCCCGGAAATTTAAAATTGTCCGCTGTTTAGAGGTGTCCGTTATCGGATGGAATGAGGAGATACGTCGAATTTTCTAAATTTACAAGGGAAAGAACACAAGTTTCAAGTTTCCAGAAAATCAAACGACAAACCAATATACACAACAAACCAGATTTAACCCCAAGCTGACATATGTTTATACCATTGTCCATAGACATCATTCATGTATAATGAAAATAATATTTATATAGGATTATTACATTATCGCAACTATAATATGAAATGATGTACAGTATGGCTGGAAAGTGGGTGTAACCCCTCTTTTATTTCTAGCACTATTAATTGTTAAGGTAGGATGGTATATATATATATATACATATATATATATATACTTAAATGATAGTTTAAGGTTTCAGAACATTTGTATGCAGACCGTCGGAGTGGAATTCAGCTGTGCTGCAACAACGTGTTCTGGCAGATGCTTTGCGGACATAATCCGGCGTCACGTGCGCGAATGTATCTTCGACAGCTGCTCGTAGCTCCGCCGTTGTGTGATATAGTTTGTTCCGGGCTTTTTTTATGAATCCCCAGAGAACACTGTCTGGTGTTGATAAATCAGGACTTCTTAGCGGCCAGGCAAAAGGAACAGGTGAATTTACAATACCTCTTCCAATCCACAGACGTTGAAAAGTCTGGAGATTGCACTTACACGGCAAAATGTGTGGGGGGAAGGGGGGGAGGTTCGTACTGTTGCACAACAGTATCTATGATACCCCCTTGTTGCAGTTGGGCTCACGGGGCCTTTGAAGACGGGCTCAAAAATGTGTGATGCACTCAGCCCAGCCCACACCATCGCGTGTGCTTGGCTTCTCTCCAGTTCTTTATATATTATTGATGTGTGCGTTGCTTGTTATTGTTGTCAATATATATA
>JAGDQP010005829.1:33186-43403 GCA_022664845.1 Lepisma saccharinum | reverse complement strand
AGTAGTAGTAGTAGTAGTAGTAGTAGTAGTAGTAGTAGTAGTAGTAGGAGGAGGAGGAGGAGGAGTAGAAGGAGGAGGAGTAGAAGGAGTAGCAGCAGCAGCAGCAGATATTCGTTTGATGTTCGCACTTAATTCTCTATCAAAGTACATTTTGTTTGAAATATGCACAAACATTAAATTTTCACACTACTGCTGCTCCAAATAAACGCCCATATGTACCGAAAGTCCATATCTGTAGATAACATATTAACGTCAACAGATGTCAGTAGTGTAACTTGGTGCAGCAAGTTCACACGGTTGCAGTTACCTGAAACAACTTTAATATTGCGAGAATTTCACAACTATTGGTTTTCAATTGTTTTAAAGTGAGATTTGCATAAGTGTACTTCTTAGTACGCTAACTAGCAGAAGCACCCAATCTTACCTAGGACGCTTATCTCTAATAACAGTACTTTTTAGTATAAGATGGAAACAATTGAAGAATTCTCCATGAAACTATCTGAGTTGAATGACACCCGGAAGGATATGCCAATTGCGCAACAAGGAAACAGTGAAGGCAGAAGCACAGAAGTAGAATTGATCTCACCCAAAAACCCCAGGTAAGCTAACAGTGAGAAGGTGGGTTGCTCGAGGCCAAAGTTGTGAGGTAAGCAGGAGGAATGCTTTAGGGCACTGCCCAATTTGCTATGCAAACATCATCTTGCCCAGCACTACGAGTCCGAGATCAGGAGCGAATACGAGACAGACCCTGTATAAGACTACAGAGAAGTGACTAAAATTTGGTCGAGTTCACCAAAGCACAGACTAATTTCGAAGAGAATATCACAACTATACTACGGAGGGCAAAACTAAGTATCAACAAGGTTACGAACCACTATAAACCGTGAATACCGAAATTAGTAGAAAAGTGGGAACCTGTCTTGAAGGACAGCAAGACAAACTTCAATCCGGAGGTCAAGAAGAAAGTGGTATAGCATGTAAAGATTATCGTGTTAGATTTCATGACGAGGTCCTACAAGAAACAAGAAGCCTGTTCCGAAAAGGCAGAGGACACCCCAGATGGAGAATCAAACACACCACTCAGTCGCCTCACCAAATACCACCACTGAAGACCGGCTGGAAATTCTGAAAAACTGCAACTAGTAAATAAGCAAAATAAAAAGTACCGTCGGAGAGAGCCATAGTCTCCTCAAGTAACAGACAAAGGAAATATTTCGACAAATACTTAACACATTTTCTCATAAAACTGTTGCCTGCCCCAGTCACAATGCTAGTAGACACTTCAAATTTTCTGCAGAAAGTCAGAAGCGTTAAAAGAATGGGTCATAAAAACATATTATATGCTAAATGCATAAAAAACTTGGAAACAAGTATAGGAACTAGAAGGGAATAGAACTAGTTTCAGAATACTACAACTCCGAATTCAATTAACTAAAAAGTCTAGAGTGAGGAAACATTGGAGTCACCATTCCCAACACTAATAAAGATGGGTCTGGAGATTCTAATGTGCAAAAACTATGGATTAATAGATGACATCGTAGGTATATTTGCTGCATGATAATACCTAAAATCTTATATAAACCGCTTAAACAGTAATGCAGGACGACTTGAGTTCGCACTTGAGTATAAAGCCAAACCAAAATTAATGTCTTAAAGGTTAACAAAGATGCCAAACGGACGTATATAATAAGCTTGCTCAAGACATGAACTTTTATATGCAAATGAATTATAGATAATGAAAAGTGACTTGAGAAAAGATGAAAAGAATTCAGAGTTTCTTTCTAGAGGCTATAAGAGGAAAATGGTATCAACTAATAAAAACTTTTGAAACCGGTTGGCCAAAAGAAGAACAGAATGTGAAAACAAAGCTATTTTTTTCCACAAAATTATTACCCCAATTATAACAATACACTAAACAAACGAATCCAGAACTTCTGGAAAAGAATCAAGAAAGGACCTGACAGAGAAAACTGGTGGGTGAAGTTGCTACAAGATCCACTGCTGATCCCGTATAAGACATAATAAATTGAAACATCTAACACAAGTAGCTGTTACGCAATACGATTGACTAATATACAACATACCGAAATACATTAGCAAAAGTAAACCAATAAACTTGAAAATGGCTGTTATAAGGACAAAAATCTGAGCAAAACCACGAGAATAAAAGCTGTGAAAGGAAACAGGAAATGAAAACCACCGTGTTAATCAATTGAAGAATAGTGTTATAGAGTTCAGAGAAATTCTACACCATAAAGGAAACCAAAAAGAACGAAACCTAAAAAATCACGACCCAGGAGATGGGAAAGGTGAAACTTGACTAGTGTTATCAGAGGTCAAACAACATTACTGTGACGTAAGCGGGAGGAACACCTTAAACAGAAACAATCAAATACAGAGAGACAACTCTAATAAAGAAATAAACACTAAAACGAAATGAAAGAACCAAAATATATCTGTAACGAAAATTCTTGAAATTGATAAACTCATGGAGAAATTCATAAATGGACTCATTGAAACCCCCTAGGCAAAAGGCGTGCGCATAATGTACACATCCATCTAAAAACAGATAAAAGTTGTATTTTATATAGTCTTCTACAGAGTAATTTAACAGTTAGTGCGAGATGTATACATAATGTGCACATAGTGCACACACACACCCATTCCCAAAACAGAGAAGGACTTAAGCTTAACAGTAAGCTAAAATGGCAAATTAACAGTCACGCGCTCCCAGAGAAGAAACGAAATGACGCACGTGCCTGCCAAGGGATCGGGAGTTAGTCTGACCATCGACCTTCAGTAATACAGGCACGGTGCTCGCTCACAGCAGTCATAGCTCGTCCAGTGTAAAAGAGAAATGGAGGTATCGAAGCAGCTTGTTCGCGTGTATTTGTTGTATAACTTGAAAGTGGGCCTGTCAGCTGCCGCATATGCCAGGCATTTTGTAGAATGCCGTGAACGAACGCACCGCCAGGCATTGGTTCCAGAAATTCCGTTCGGGAGATGTGAACCTTGCTGATGAACCTCGCAGTGGACAACCACATGTGTTGGATGACGAGGAGGACAGTGGTCTCACGTGTGATGAACTTGCAGAAAGGTTCCATGTTTCCGCTGAAACAGTCAGACTGAACCTGCATGGGAAAGGGAGTCATATACGTTAAGCTAGTGAGTACACACACATTGTCGGCAACCAACAAAGAACAACGAGTGACAGCCTGTTTGTCTTTGTTCACTCGGCACCTGAACACACCCATATTTGATCGCTTGATAACTGGTGATAAGTGGTTCCTCTATGACACTCCCAAGCGTACCAGACATTGGATGTCAACACGTGACCCTGTTCCTCACACCTCAAGACTACCTTTGCACTCACGAAAGGTTATTCTCTCTGTATGGTGGACTTCGTCGCCAAGTGGTGCACTACGAGCTTCTTCCACCTGGTCAGACCATCACTGGTGAATCGCAAGGGTGTGCTGTTCCTCCACGACAATGCCAAGCCACATGTGGCAAAGAGGACCCCGGAGACTCTTCAACTTGACTGGGAAACACTGTCATGCACCAAATTTACCGGAACTTGCGCTAACAGATTATCACCTGTTTCATTCCCTCGACAACCACCTCCGTGGGAGATCCTTCGCCAGTGAGGGGAGACCTGCGGAACGCACTCACAGACTTCTTTGCCTCGCAAGACCACCGACTTTTATCACCAGGGTATTGTGCAGCTGCAGGAACGTTGGCAAACGATGTTGGATGCTGATGGAGCTTACTTCGAAACCTAAAGGTACGTACCGTTCACTGTATTGCTCTTCGTTTATCACTGATCTAGAACGGCAAAAAAATTTTGGTTACCTTGTACAAACGGAATATTTAGCCGATGTTAACCCACTACACGATAAAACTTTGGCAAACTTTGTGTTTTGAGGCCAATTTAGTAACTAATGACCTCAGCCCGTCACAATTCCATTAGCTGTTAAATTTCTAAATTCCACAAACCAACCACGTTCTTGCCGGGATTAGAAATCAGACCCTTGGAGATGATGTCCTGGGGCAAATAAACACATTACTAAAGCGGTCGGCACAACTCCACGAGTTATAGAGACAACACATCGTGTATAGGGATACATCCTTAAAAAGACGGTGTGAATGAAAGGCTCGGACTCCATGTACCACCTCACACTGTGAAATATTTAAAAACGGGTTGCAAGACCTTCAAGAACAATTATGAGAGTATATTTGGACGTTTAATACGCGTATTTGGGGGATTAAAAAGAGGAATATTTCTTTAAAGTGCATTTCTTTTGACTTTAGAGGCCACGCAAAAATAGTGTCCGCCATATTAAAAAAAAAACGTGGAAACGAAAGCGGAAAATTTGGCACCCAACTTATTCTGATTCTGCACACCAAATACCTAAAGAATGTACCAAAAAAATCAAACTTGTCAAGCAATTCGCACGGAATGACAAATTCCACCGTACTAACATTCTTTAAACGCACTTTTTCACTTGTTTTCGTTGATGTAGTTCTTATATGTTCTTCAATAGGGTACTAGTAACATACCTTTTGAATTCCTATTGATTCCAATAGAGTGTTCACTATATTCCTGAACTACTACACCGCCATATTTAAAGCTAATCAAGAGATTATTCAAATTCAATATAGAGTAGTCTGTTTTGTAAAGTGAAAACCTTAACTCTCAATATTTCTATTGCTTTCAATATATATATAATTCACGCAACTCGTGTCTCTCTCCTACACTGATGTCATGCTTTTACAACTCATACATATTTCTTTTCAACTTTAACGTCTTCCTTTGAATGCCACGTTCTCATTTTTACAACCAGTATCGTACTATTCCGGCATTTGAGACCAAGGAAAAAAACGCACATAGGATGAGAGCAAGCTCGAACAAGTGCTGCTTTCCCAGTGAAGATGGTCCATACTAGATCACAGGAAGCGAAAAGAATCGGCGCCCAAAGATACCTGAATCTGATAAATTCTCTCGTGTAAAACTCGGGATAGACGAATCAATTTGGTATTGTTCCTATGCTTTTATCCAATATGAATTCCAGGAGTTTTCAGGAAAATTTAACTTCTTCCCATGCATATTATAAGAACATATACTAAACACATAAGTGGAAACGCTTAATCAAAGTTAGTGATCATAGCTATGAAAAAACACATACAAAAAGAACATCTTTAAGTGGCCTCCTCACTCTCGCCTCACAGCCACCAACAGTTATTTTTCTGTGGTTTTCAAAGGAACAAATCCACATTTACTATTTACTTCATTTTTTTTTAAAAAAAAGAGAAAAACAAACGCAGACCCAGATAACATTTTAATCAGAAAAAAAACAGATTGGCTTACTTATAAGAGAAAAAAAGCACGAACCAATTCATAATATAACTTCTTCCTAATTGAATAAATTTATGTGAACCAAAGCAGCAAAATAGGTACAGTATACACAAAGTAATATAGAGCATACTTTTGTTAGCATTTAGAGCATATTTACTTCATTTTGCAACTAAGTACGCTCCTCATCCTTCCCTTTGCTTCTCAGCACATTTTCGCAGAATATTCAATCTTGTAAGAAGTTTGAAATTCAATTTCTTCTCTGCTAGCTCCGCTAAGTCATTTGCTTGTATTTCTAAAGCAATCCTTACACGTCATGTATCACCGTCTTTCTTTCATTACTAATTTCAGTAATCTTTCCACATAGTTCATTTCTTTTACCCCTGTCTTCCCTCTACTTCTTAAAAGAAAACTATTTTACAGTTCAAGACACCTCAATTTCCAGGACAAATACAAAAAATCCAGTTTTCCAAGAATGAAAACACGATAAATAAAATCCAAGACTTTCAGTTTTCCAGGATGCGTGGGGTCCAGTAATATTGGGAGTTATTGGTAAGAGAAAGTTTGAGAAAGTCAAGGGACTTTTGGCATCGACTGTACACAAACATTCATGTAATTGGCACGATCTTTTCATCCTAAAAACAACAATCAACTCAAAACTGCAAATTCCTGTGATTGAATTCATTTTTACAGATCAGTAGGAAAGTAGATTAATTGATAAAGGCTGCAAATTGGCATAAAGGGAAACATTCAGCGAACAGTTTCCTACTGGCATGGAATCCTTCAATTCAAGGCAATAAGCTCACCAAGACAACATAACATACTGGAACAGGATATGTTAGGACTTAAATATCACATTAACTTGTATTCACACCTGTATACAAAGGACGTGCAATACAGCGGATATACTAATGCTAGTCCTTTGCTTCACTTCCATTAGCAAGTATAGCGCTGTGTGCATTTACACCCAGACATAAGGATAATGTAATTTTAAAACTCACCTGCAGTACTACTATAAAGAATAAAATTCCACAAGCAATTGGAACTTTAACTCTTAGAAGAACCATTATACACCCTCCCAACTGTCCAATAAGATTTATAAGAACGAAGAGAGTTGCTAAGAAATAGCCACAGCCCCATGACATGTCCATGTATTCCCGCTGCTCGGACCACTGAAACCACATACGAAGACCATCTTCTAGGAATGTCGATATAAGGCACAACCTTGCAACTGTTGGTAATACGTGCTTTCCATGTCTTAAAACCTACAAAAGAGAAGAAATTACACCTTTCTTAATACTAGGAACCAAGAAGTTCATATATTGCTATTTATCTGAAAAACTCTAGTAACTGCATCAATTTTTCCTGCAGTAAAACTGGTAGAGCCACTTTCGCAGGATTAAATTTATTTTAAAATATAACCCTTTCGGTGTTTTGGCCCTTTACCAGCCGCTACATGAAAATAAGAAGTTACATCAAATGACGATACTAAACTTTTAAAACTAAACAGTAAGAACGAAATCAATCGTATTATTTCATTGCATTTAATAGCACTTTGATTTTCAGATAATATGAATATCTTTTTTCCTCATTTCATTTACTACTTACAAGCAATCTCCGAAAGTTATACATTCTGATTCAAATGAAGCTCAGTACATATGCTACGATTGTTCATTAGAACAGCTAAAATATTTTTTCGCTTAGTACGAACAGCTAAGATACGCCTGAAGTTAAGGGCTGAGATGTTAACGTGGACTGACCTCTAAAGATAAGTTATATTCATCAAACCAGAAAAAGTGATGAAGGAAGTTCAAATGGTAGAGCGATTGGCTGACATGCGAAATGACCTAGAATCGATCCCCACGTAGCCACGAGTTTCTTTATTAATGTCACATTTCCTTTTATTTGTTGTCTTTGTTTTCATTATTAATACGATGGATTTTCATTAACGAAGAACAATTCAACAGCTTAACGTTAGTAATACTAAACATACAGAACAGTTCTGAAGTGTACTGTTAGAAAGTATTTCGTAGTTTTAAGAAGATAAACGTGTCTCTACTTTACTCTGTTTTCTGCAAACTATTCTCCTAATCATTTTTAATAAATGCCAATGATATTTACAAAACATATCAACTTCAACTTAAAATGCGTAAGTAAAAATAAATTTAAAAACAAAGCTGACAGGAGATCGATCCAAGGTTCTTTACACGTCAGCCAATATCGACCGTATCAGCTACCTTTAACTGCAATGTATTATAATTGTAATGTCTTTTCTCTTGCATAGAAAATTGTCTCAGTGGTGTAAGCAAAATTTATCGCCAATTGAGTTACGCGTTGACACTTACTCCAGTAATCATGGTCTTTCATTTGGAAGTGGAATCAGACCACTCTCACCATTCATAAAATGAGTTTTTTCCTTCTATTTTCATGTCGCCTGCCAAAACAATTCAATTTCCAGGTTCATTTTACCCAGTATGAGGAAAAAAATGTTGAACCAGTTTGAAACCTGATATATTTTGATGAATTGTTATACAATGAGAGACAAGGCGCAATTTTCCTGATCATGAAGGCAAAATTTTTATCTGGAACGTGCTGTGCTGTCCTCTGGAGACGCAAGAATCAATTACCCCTCAGGAAGAAGTGCAATCTTATTTCTACTAATTTGCGAAATATGCTCTAGCGGAGAAGTAAGGTTTGGAGCCAGTTACACATTGCAAAACTACCATCCAACTGCACTATTCATTCAAACTTATTCAGATTGTATGAGCTGGTTGCACTCCCATTGCATATCGGAAGTATGACGCCTCTCGGCGCGCGAAATTTCGAAGAAGAAATAAGGAAGGTCTTTAGCTTATGTCCCATCCAGTGAAATTAAGAAAAACCCTGAAAAACTTCAGTCAGGATAAAATTAACCATAAGATCAGTTGCATTGCATAGTAACGTCATCGTCTACCTGAACTCTCATCGCATACTTTGTTCTCTTTTAGTCGTTCACTGACTCCATTTACTATAGTTTTGATATAAAAAAGGTAAAGGTATTCCTCCGTGTGCTCCACATATTCTAGACCTACGGCACGAAGTGAGATGAAGTGGTCAGTCCCACGCTTGACCGCCTTAAACTCCTAAGGTGCTAAGGAAACCATACTGATTTTAATAGGAGGCTGAGTGCACCTCAGTGCGCCAGGCATGAGAATACTCCGAGAAAAGTCTCCATTGTCTTGGCCGGGATTTGAACCTAAGCCGCAGGATTCGTATTGTAAGTTTTGCAATTTGAACCTTGTATCCACTGGTAAAAGCGTGAATGGATCAGGTGAAATACTGGGCTTGCAACATGTTTAGGTAGGCTTTTTTAATTTCTTAATCTATAATAATTTATTTGAAAAAAAAAAAGAGAGAGAGAGAGAAAGAAAGAAAGAAAATGACATGAAAAGAGTAGGCCTACTTATTTTAAAAGTAGACTAGTAGTTTTTTAACCTAAGAATCGCGAGTATTACTGTGTTTCTTGAAGTTTGGTGAATTGGTATATATAGCATGGTATATAGCATACAAAACGAAAAGGCTTATGCTATACAATACAGTAGGGTGCAAACATGACTACTTCTCTCTCCCCTGGGACTATATATATAAGGTAAATTTAAAACACATGTAGGAGAAAAAAAAAGGATAATACTTACAGCTTAGTTTCGCATTAGATCACACATATTCACATAAAAAAAAAACAATATATTTCGTGTATTACACGTTTTCAAGTATAGAGGAAGAGAGCGATGTTCACGTGTTCACGAAGTACAAGTTTGAAGAGACAGTGGCGAAACGTAGCGGACAAAGCATCAACACTGGAGAACAACTGTGATCTAATGTGAAACTACGCTGTATTAACCTTTTTTCTCCTTCGTTTGTCTTAAATTTACTTTAAATTGCCCTACCGACTTTCCTTTGAACTAGTTATATTATTCCTGTGTTGGAAATTACTCAATGTAATCTCGCATCAATCCTTTTCTCTCGTCTACGTCTGTGTATTCTTAACTATACCAATCAGTTGCTCATGCTAGCTTTTTGCGCTCGTGCTTGAATTTAGGCCTTACTCCTAAAGGACTGATTCCCAAAATCCCGCTCTCTGCCATAACACCAGTCCACCGCCCGTTTCTCATACCACTTTACAGATTTTTGCGGTTGAAACAACCCTCAATATGTATTCCTTACACTTGCAGCGTGCAAGTAACCTGTTGACCAACATCAAGTCTCTCACAAAAATCCTCTTGTTGACCTCCCATGATTGGCATAATAGAATTTGCACCGTTTGGACCCAGGCCCGTTATCTACACTCCTCCATGAACCAGAAACAAATGAATAAGTTATCCCTCCTCTGTCGCCGTGCTTTTCAAACCGGATGTGCCCTGCCTCTTCCTCTCCTACACAAAAAGCACGAAGTTCCCTTACTTGCAGAACCACAATTACCATTACCTACTCCCATAACTCAACCACTTGGTAATAATAAACAATCTGCACTCACTACCCAGTCCTTAAAAATACCGGTCCGCCCAGGAAATTCCAATGCAACCTCCATCGTAAACCTATCCAACCACAACCTTACTCAATCTGAAACTGACATCCTCTCTAAAGGACTTACTTTTTTCCATTCCAAGCTGTAGAACCACTTCCTGTTGTTAAAAGATATCCATTTCTTTGCCCGCGGACAAAGATGGCGCTATTTTTAGTTGTTCTCCAGTTTTGATGCTTTGTCCGTTACGTGTCGCCACTGTCTCTTCAAACTTGTACTTCGTGAACACGTGAACTTCGCTCTCTTCCTATATACTTGAAAACGTGTAATACACGAAATATAGTGACTTTTTTATGTGTATATGTG
>JAGDQP010005829.1:8571-32786 GCA_022664845.1 Lepisma saccharinum | reverse complement strand
AAAAAAACAGAAAAAAAACGTAAGCTTGATTTAAACGTAATAAACATTCTTTTCATCAGCTTGGGGAGAAATGGTAGTTATTTTTAAAAGCTGGAGGTACCCTATCTTGGTCAAATTCATTTTATATGAGCCATTTCGTAACTTCTAACTTCGGACCTCTCGATTATACGAGCGTAATGCTTGTTAAAATCCACAAAAACCCATGCCCCAGGCGGGATTCGAACCTACAGTTCTAACAGACGGCCTAACCCCTTAAAGCACACGACTATGGTTGGCACCCTCTCTTGGTGCGTTTTATCCTGCGACGGCCTTGGATACAAGAGTATGAATATTAGATAAGCTAAGTGTAAACGACTTAAGCGGGTCTTGCACCAAGTAATCCTGAAGCAAGTTCTAACTCGAATGTCATTTCTATTTGGCTACAGCCTCTCTGGTGTAAACCGGTAGTACAACTTGCTGGTAACTTAAATCTTTAACTAGTAAGAGCTGAGTTAAAGTGGGGCAATAAGAATTATATACGAACACTGCTGTAATCCGTTGAACGTTCACATGTAAGAAGCGTATCCAGTTTTGACTGCAGTCCTTTACAAAATTCAAACATAGGGAAGCACAGAGGAGATTTTCACACTTCCCATGAGAAGGGTACATCTGATGTACTTGGCAAGAATGGGAATGAGTTATTGCTCAAGTCTGCAAGTTTCAACAAGCACAAATATTAAAATTATGACAGGAAAACCAAGACGCAGAATGCATTTAGGTAAAATGCTGGAATTTACAAGTTTCATTATTTCATACGAGGAACAAGGAAGCAGTTTTCTTTTCTGTTTTCGATCGGCTGTTCAAATTATGAATGCAGGCAATACGTTTTAAAGCACTAGTAGCAAATCATTTTATAATTTATTTCTGAAAAACTAGGAGACAAATGTACGTTCTAAGCATTTCAACCCGTTCATAAACTCCTGAAGAATGAGGATTTTTTTTTTTTTTTTTCATTATATTAAAGATATTCAGTTTCGTAGAATACCATGATATTAGGTAGCCATTTTCTCTCCATAAGCACCAATGTAAATTTTCTAGCAATGACACGAAGTATTTTATAATCGGTCGTTTCTTGGCCCCATCCTGGATTTTCATATACGAGGAGATATCGCAAAGTTTTAATTATCGCTCGGAAGTTATTGAGCTAGTTATATCTGTTATATCTTTTTTTCTTTATCGACTATGGTCAGCCGAAGGTCTCCTATTAAATTTTCTGTCCTTTTCGTATTAGTGCCTTCGTTGTTCAAGGTGGTCCTCTTAACTTAATCTCTCTCCTATCCGCGTGTCCATGTAGGAGGGGGTATCGTAAAGTTTTAATTATCGCCCGGAAGCTATTGAGCTATGTGTATGAAATTTTGGCAGTGTATTTAGTGGTCCTTATGTACATGACGGAGGAAAAATTAACTCCTTGTGTCCTTTCGTTCCTTTACACGTTGTACTAGATGTCTGTAATCTGTAAGATGGAAAAGATTGAGACTCGCAGCGAAATAGAATTCCTGCATTTGAAGGTGAACAGTGCCCGGCAAGTTCATGATGAAATGATGGCAGTTCACGGGAATAATTTCCCGTCCTATGTCCGTCACAAACGAGCCAAGGACTGGGAGATCATCACGCACGAACGATGCGGTCACAATGAAAGAAATGATGGATTTTTCCTGGGAGACCAGCGAGCAACCATCCCAATGATCGTCAAGGAAACTGGACTTTGTTATGGTAGTGTGTAGAAAATTATTCACGACCAACTACTCATGTCTAGGGTGACTGCACGGTGGGTCCACCAAAGGTGTTCATTTCCATACGGACAATGCACCAGCCTAGTTAAGTCGCGGTTGAGAAATCAAGGTACTGTGTGCAGTTTTTTCTGTCTTCTCCCGATCTTGCCATAAGTAGCTTTTTATTGTTCCTAGAGATGAAACAGCATTGCGGGTTCGGCGATTTAACGAGAAAAATGACGTCATTCAACTAGTGGGACAGTGGTTCAACGCAATCTACAGACTTCTACAATGACGGCCCGAGGAAGGTCAAGAGAGGACACAAGGTCATTTTTTCTCCGTCATGTACATAAGGACCACTCAATACACTGCCAAAATTTCATACACATAGCTCAATAGCTTCCGGGCGATAATTAAAATTTTAGATACATGGACACGCGGATAGGAGAGAGATTAAGTTAAGAGGACCACCTTGAACAACGAAGGCACTAATACGAAAAGGACAGAAAATTTAATAGGAGACCTTCGGCTGACCATAGTCGATAAAGAAAATAAGATATAACAGAAAGGGAGCAATTACAGGGAGATCGTACTAATAATGGACCATGTGCTAGTAGTTGACCAGCAATTGAAACAAACACCAATAATAGACGTTAGATTAGACACAATAATAAACTATGTCTCATACTTCCGTAAGATTTACTAGTGCAGTCCCCAAGCACTATGTAACTAGGAAATGCGATGTACCCTCCATCCCCTCCTAGCCCCCAAACAAAAATAATCATGTAAACCATAAGTGGATGTGGAAGAGAGCAGAGTGCATACTATGAAGACTGAATTAAATAAATACAACATATCCGTAGACATTCATCCATTAGAAGGTAGTGAAATTGAATATTTTATTGCTTCATTCTTCAAGAAACAATCTACACTAAATGGAATATTGGAATTAAATGCATGATCAATTATTGGAACGAATTTTTGCTACTGTACCAATAACTGACCAATTTAATCCCAATAGCGCGGAAAAGTTGCTACTTGATCGAATTAATAAATCTGCAAAATTTGAACAAAATTGATTAATATCTTTTACCGCCGCAAGAGGGTCAAGATTTGGAGAAAAAAAATATATGGAAAAAATGGGTCTAAAATTAAAAAATGTTTTTGAAGATCAAAGATGAGACAATTAAATCGTAAAACACGCAAAAGTTGCTACTTGGTTTATGTAATAAATCTGCAAAATTTGAACAAAATTTATTAACATTTTTTACCGCAAAATTTGAAAAAAGAATGGAAAAAATGGTATAAAATTTTAAATGTTTTTAAAGATCGAAGGTGAGACAATCAAATCGCTACGGCGCGCAAATATTTTTAAAAATCGGAGAAATGAGAATAAAGTAAAAATGTATCTTTATAATGGATAAATTACCTATAAACAATTCCACCGTTGTCAGTCACCTTCTTTTAAATTTTATACCAATTTTTTCATTTTTTTCATATTATGGCCCTCTTGCGGCGGTAAAAGATATTAATCAATTTTGTTCAAATTTTACAGATTTATTAATTCGATCAAGTAGCAACTTTTCCGCACTATTGGGATTAAATTTTCACGCTTTCATTTTTTCGACCCACCCTAATATATATATATAAATAAATAAAACTCCACACAGTAGAAGTTCAGATAACAAAAAATATAGGAAGGAAGGACAAACCATTAACTTTACTTTTTTGCATAACAGAACATAGCTCTAGAATGATTAGGAGGAAAAGGTTTCTCTGATTATACAATTCCCTTTTATTGATACTTGATTTTACGTTAGACCACGTTTTCTTCAACAAAAATAGTAAAGTTAACAAAATATTTTTTTCTCACGTTGTAACATTAGATAGAGATTTCTCTTATTTTTTTCTTAATTCCTCATATCTTCATTCATAATAATCGAAATTTTCAGGAAGAATAAGTTATGATTAAGAAAGATATGATTTTTTTTTCTTCTGTGAAAGACCAACTTGCCTCTTTAGCTACAGAAATAGGAAAAATGACAACCCTCCAAAATTTTAATTTGCTATAAAATGAAAACTATAAAAGTTAGACAAAAAAAATGGTGTGGTTACCTGTGTATGTAAAAGGAGCAAATATGCCAATTTTAGTTAAAATCTGCGATGATGGGTGTCATGGTTTGAACTGACATTGAATGAACGTACATAATAGTTTGGTTATTCGTGAACATGAATACACAAAAAAGAAAAAATGTCATGCATCAAGCATAAAAAAATAATGGAAAATACAGTTTTATTATTATTATTGAAGCCTTGTAGTATGTAATCATTCTTTCCCTCTTGCTGCGTTCCATTTACTACAAAATCCTTTTACAGCTGTATTACTGTCCAAAATATACTGAAATATATTCCAAGTTGTTTACATTGTTACGATTTTTCTCAAATTTTAGGACTACTTGGAAAACAAATGTGAAGCGCTTTAGAATCCCATTTCTTTGCTTCAAACTATGACAAAAGATAAAAAAAAAAAAGGTTAGGAACGGTAGGAAAAAGTTATGTTCTCTTAAGAAATATATCTGCAGATGAGATTAAATATACCAGTAGTGTACCCCGTACTTCTGTTTCCACAATGAAACCACACAGACTGGAGAGAATTATAACAAGAAGAAAACCCAGATTAGCGACTCAAGCTAGTGATTCCTTAACTTTAGCAAGTGAAGACGAATCCTATATGGATGCCTCACTCTCAAATCCAGATGAAACTGAAGTCATGAGAAACTTAACGAACAAGAGAAGCAGCAGATTAAAATCAGTTCATGGGTCATATACTTCCAAACGGAGAGTACTTCTGGATGTTGCATAAATTCTTGATAAAATAGGCAGCGATTACACAATGAAATTCCTACGGTCTAAACTGAATACATAAGTGTGGCCTGACAAAGATTATTGTGACACTGTTCCTAAAAAGGTCATTGTTACAACAGTACACGAACCTAGTCTCATTAATAAGAGGTGTTTTGAAATTTTCTAACATATCATGTGATGGATTCAATAAAAACGTTAACGGTACCGTGCCATTTTAATTAAGCGTGTATAGTGTAAAAACAACAATAGTGAGTAATACAAGAAGTAGCGAGTTATCTTTTTGAAGACACAAATCTTGTATCTATTGGGAATTTTGTGGCGGATATTCCTTCTTGTTATTACTTTAACCCGACGTTATGGGGCCTATCATGATACTTTAAACCAACTTTAGTGGAACAAGAAAATTTTGTCATATTGAGTAAGTGTATTGCATTTTTCCTTTTACCTTTTCAAGTTCTAATCCAATAAGAAAAATATGAATTATATAAATATGAAGATTTATGGGTACAAATCCAATTGTCAGAAGCGGAAAAAATACTTGTTTGTGTAACTTATTTTCCTACTGATACTGACAATGACAGGTATACAGATTTTTTTTAAGAACTTGGAATTAATTAGTAAGCATAATCTATTTAAAAGACAATAATATTAGGAGATCTAAATCTAAAATCGATAACGGATTATTTAAGTGGGAATTATTCAATATTATTAACACAATGTGAAGAAAAAATTATAGAAGTTATGGTGATATGACACATAATTTTTCTCAATGCAATTTTATGAAGCTCTACCAAGATCTAAATGAGAAAGATTGGAAACAGATGTGCGAGGCAGACCACCCAGATACAGCAGTTGAATGTTTTTATAATGAACTATATCAAATTATTGATAAATGTACTACAAAATTTAAAAAGAGGAAAATGTATCCTCCTTGGTTTAACGGTGAAATAATAAAAGAATTAAAATTAAAAAATACACTTACGAATAACAATTCGAAGAACTAGGCTTTATTCTGATAAACTACTCGAAAATTAGAAGAAATGTTAAGCATAATGTAAAAATTAAATTTCGGAGATACAATCAGAAAATTGGGCCTAAACATTTTGGAAGTACTTTAAAAAATATATATTAAAAAACCTACCCAACATGTTTTGGAATATAATGGTAAACTCTATGTATAAGACCGTTCGAAATCGGAAGCATTCGCTGATTTTTTTTTTTTAATCTGTTTATTCTTCATGCGCCTTTAATATAATTATTAATGACATAAATAAAACTGAAATATTGCACAGTATTGATAAACTAGTGATAAATGAAGTTCCTGAAACAGAAGTAGAAGCAGCTATCAATCAAATAAAAGGAGAGAAATCCATCAGTTAGGATGGTATACCTTCCTATATATTTAAAGGCTGCAAGAATAGCCTTATAAAACCATTAACGTGTGTGTATATATATATATATATATATATATATATATAATTTAGTTTTAAAAACCTCAAAATTTCCTAGTAAATTTAAAATAGCTGCAGTATGTCCAATTCCGAAAAATAATACAACTAAAAATGTAACAGATTACAGACCTGTAAGCCTTATAATTACACCGTCCAAAATATTTGAAATTATACTGTATAAACATATATACAAACATGTTCGTCTTAATCTTTCAGAAGTAAAGTTCGGTTTTAGGAATAATAGATCAACAATCTCAAATTTGCTTAATTTAACCCAAACAATCTATGAAGCATATAATAATAATAAAGTTCAACTAGATGTAGTGTATACAGATTTTAGAAAAACATTTGACTCTGTTGATCACGAAATTGTTCTTAAAAAGCTTAGGACGTATGGATTAACCGACAACTTCTTTTTTATTCATAGAATACAATGTGTAAAATACAATAATTATAAATCTAAGGAATATCAGATAAATTCTAGAGCTCCACAAGGTTCCAATATAAGACCACTATTGTTTTTAAGTGATTAATGATCTACCTGAAGTTATTAAGCACTCTTCTTGTCTGATGTTTGCCGATGATACTAAGTTGTATAAGGAAATAAAAACATTAGAGGATTGTACTGACTTGCAGGAGGACCTTAATTCATTGTTAGACTGGTGTAAAGAAAATAAAATACAAGTCAATGTAAATAAATGCAGTTTAATGACATACTCTCTGTTTAGAACAACAATCGAATATTACTCTACCTTGAGAAATACGGTTTTAGAGAAAAAGAAATATGTCAAAGATCTAGAGGTTTGGTTTGATGAAAAACTCAAATTTATCTTTCATATTAATCAGACAGTTAACGAAGCATTCAGAATTTTAGGGCTCATAAAAAGAACGTCAATAAATTTCAGGAAAATTGAAACAATTACTAAACTATATACTACCCTTGTACGCTCCAAAGTCGAATAGGCAAATAATGTACGGTCTCCTAACTGCAAACTTTTAAATTGTAAAATAGAAAAAGTGCAAAAGAAATATCTTAAATATAAGGAAAATGTTTAAAAAAATGGAGCTAATTTAATATATAAAAGAAATTACGACGTTGATTCAAAAAAAATCGTAATGATTTCATTTGAAAATCGAAGCAACGTTGTGTACCATCACATATCTTAAGGAACTATTAGAAAACAATGCTGAAATGTTAAATAAATTATGGTTATACTGTCCTGCAAAAAAATTATAAAAACGAACTTTGTTTATATTCCCCAATTGAGTTGTATAAGAATTCACTCCTATATACATTTGGTATGGCAGAAAAGGAACTGGATGAAATAGGGTTAGATATTATTCAAATAAATTACTAAATGATGTAATAAATTTCTATTTAGAAAATGGATGAAAAGTATATGGGTAACAACAAACATATGAAGGGTTATCAGGGATTTTCTATTTTAATTTTCCCCGACTTTTCCAGCTTTTCCTGGTATGTAGAACACATTTTCCAGGTTCAATTTCTTGAGTTTCTAGTGTATATTTTAGCTTCTAAGACTAGGAAATCTTTGTTAGCTAAAAGTTGTATAAAACAAAAATACACAGAAAGGCCCACAACAACCACCACCTATATGTGTATTTTTATGACATTTATTTATTCGAAAACAAAACACAAGAACAAAATTGAAAGAAAAAAAAAAAAAATGTGTTACCTTAAAAATATTCAAAACCAGGTCTTGAAACATACTGTAACATATCTATTTTTCATATACTGAATGTGTACATATATAAAATATTAATTACATTGCATATAAAATTAACAGGCTACTTGTTCAAATGCGCATTAAAAGAGACATTTTGAAATAGAAAAATTCGAGAATATTTTAAAAGATTTTCAAGTTAACTTCTTTAAAAGCAGTTCTTAATATATGATATATTTTGATGACAATAAACAGAACCTAGCATACAACATACTGTAACTAACAAACGGTTGTGACAAGTTTTCACTGCGTTACGGATGAGATTTTCTCAAGGTGGCAACTTCCGGTTCTACAATTTAAGCTGGCAAGCATCAAACATGAAATCTGAGGGAAAAAAGTTTTTTTTTTAAACTGCACACTGTGTATTCATTAATTTTCATTTTCATGTAGCAAAGGTTCTATGCCTTCATAAAGTACGTACTTTTCCTTTGTTTAAGGGTATTTGGGCAGTTTATTCTCTGTTGTATTCTCAAGCAAACAATACATACAAGTACAGTACTGTATTTTCTGAGGAAACACCTTTTTTTTTTACCACTCCCGATAACTCGGCATTTCTTTTCCCTGGCCAAAATTAAATTCCCTGACTTTTCCAGGTATCTCGTAACCCTGCATATATTTCTATTAAAATATTCTTATGTATAGTAAGAACGTATTTTATACATTTGCATCGTAAAATTAAATAAATGTAGGTCTATATCAGTACATAGTGAATGTTTAAAAGGTACAAAGGTTTGTAAATATAGGTTTATGAATTTTATATTTTTATGGGTATGTAGTTGTAGTTGCTTTTTTTTTGGGGGGGGGGGATTTTTTGTTAATTCAAAAGACAATAATTAAGTATAAGGAATATGTATATTCACTGTAAATTGAGTATGTATTGTACTTACTAAATGCCATTTTTGTTGGTGTGAAGTACAATTAAATAAATAAATAAATTTCAACCTAATTTACATAATAATGTTTAAGAAATTTCAGCCTTTCCAGTGATGTACTACACAATACCCTTATTTTACAACAAGCTATGTTAATACGACAAATGTGTAACCGTTTAAAGAAACCCCACTGATAAAACAACTTTGGGTCACTCCATGTGAAATCAACACTTTTTAACAAAATTCTACCTCACCTTCTCAGATTTCTATGATTTTTAGTTTATTGCTAGTAACCGTTGAGAATATTAAAAATTATTTTTTTCAGGATTTTTGACTCTCTGGTTTTCGTTTTATGAAAGTTCAAAAATTTCTAAAAAAAAAAAAAAATCTAATTTTCCGTTACAAAAGTTCTTATTATTTACTCTGCAATGGTTGGTGCTAGAGAGCTCGGAGAGGGCTCATTTTAAAGCTCTTGTAATTAGCTTTCATTCGATATGATACGTAATAGGGTGACAAAATTTTGTAAAACAAAAATTTTAAAAAATTGATTCTCTCAAAAGCAGACATATCGATTTTTTCAAAAAATTCGTAAATGTTGGTCATACCTCCCTACACCTACCATGAAAATTATAACTTGGGACGATAATAGGATATAAAATATTTTCTATATATTTCTGGGGAAGAAAAGACATTAGCGGTCTACATTAAGAAAAAAAACCTTTGGTTTTTTTGGCGTCATTTTGGTCATTAATGACTTCGGCCCTCCCCAAATATCAGTTTCTCAGGCGGGATCCGATCCCGGAACCCTTGAGTTGCTATAGCCTGATGTCTTAGACCGAACAGCTACCAAGGTTGGCTCCGTATAAAGAAAGTAAATTATTTATGGTTTTAGCGTTAGGCATCTATGGGTCAGGCTGGGATAGGGAGGGGAAAGGATGCAGTAAGAAGTCGGCTAGAGCTAAAGTTCAATGTAGCAATTATTTGACTAATGCAACTGACGAGAAACAATAGGTTCATATTAAGAATATTATTTATTATTGAAACCGGGACCAGGATTGGTATCCTGGTATTTGAAACTGAGGATTCGGATCTGATATTTGGAACCGGGTACGGGTTCCAAGAACCAGATCCGAGTTCTCAGTTTCTATTTCCAAGGTACGAGTCCGGGTCCCGGTTCCAATATTACGTGCCCGAACAGGATCCATGTGTTCATCCATATTATATACATTCTGTCAAGAAAGTACCGGGAATTGTACATTTACAAAGCCCACTTAAAGGGAGTGTTGAAATTCTTCTTGTCGCTACGTTAGCACAACTGCCCTCTATGCTCACGCGGAGTTTGAGCGCCATCTGTCATTTATTTTGTTTACAGTGCCCCATTTGTCAGTTCATCTCAAGTGTGTGTGCGCGATGTTTACAATGGATAAAAATATCGAACAAAGAATCTGTCAACAATGGAATTTCGTGTGCCGAAGCACTGAAAATGTTACATAAGGCTTACGGTGAATCGACTATCAAAAACACGTGCGTAAGAGTGGTACAGTGCATTCAAAAGCGGTCAAGATGTGGTGGAAGATTTGCCTCGCTCAGGTCGACCATCAACGTCTTCAACTGAACTTAACATCGATCGCTAAAGTGAAGGAAATGGTGACTGAAAATCATCGTTTAAGTCTGAGAGAGAGAGCCGCTGAAATTTCTGTGTCTCACGGATCAATTCGTACCATTTTAAACGATTGTTTGGGCATGAAACGCGTTGCCGCTCGACGAGTGCCAAAAAACCTGAATTTTCTGCAAATTCAATCGTGTAAGGGTCGCTGAAGACATGCTAGAACGAGTCAATTTCGACCCCACATTCATAAAACGCATTGTAACTGGTGATGAGACATGGGTTTACGAGTTTGACATGCAAACCAGTCAACAAACTTCGGAATGGCGCCTTCCAACGGAGCCGAAACCGAAAAAAGCACGTCAAAGTCGATCAAACGTGAAGGTGATGTTGACAGTGTTTTTTTTTTTTTTTTTTTCGATTATCGCGGTGTTGTGCAGTCGGAATTCTTGCCAGAAGGTGAGACAGTAAATAAAGAATATTATCTGAGCGTTATGCGGCGTTTGAGAGCAAATTTGTCGAAAAAGACCAGATTTGTGGAAAGAAAACTCATGGATTTTGCACCACGATAGCGCACCATCTCACAAGGCTATCATTGTGAACGAATTTCTGGCCAAAAACTCAACAGATCTTATCGAACAATCACCGTATTCCCCTGATCTGGCTCCGGCCGACTTTTTCTCTTTCCAAAACTCAAATTACCACTTAGAGGCACTCGTTTTCAGTCGATAGAAGACATCAAAGAGAATTCACGGCGAGTACTGAAGTCGATTCCGGAAAATGAGTTTCAAAAATGTTTTGATGATTGCATTATTCGTTGGCATAAGTGTATTATTTCGGAAGGGGCCTACTTTGAAGGCGATACAATAAATTTGGATGAATAATGCATATTTTGTGTTTTACTGACCAATTCCCGGTACTTTCTTGACAATGTAAACTAACCTTAATGCTGATCTAGGGGTTTCCTCAGTCACACCAGAAAAATATCGGCTTGGTAAACTTAAGCTCGGACCAACTTCTTACTGCATCATTTCCCCTCCCTATCCCAGGCTGAGCCATAGATGTCTACATCTAACACTAAAACCATAAATAATTTACTTTCTTCATAAGAAGCCAACATTGGAAGCCTTTCGGTCTAAAGCGTCAGGCTAGCAACTCTAGGGTCCAGGGTAGAAATTCCAACTGGAAAACGGATGTTTGGTGACGGGCCGAAGTTATTAATGACGAAAATATCCCCCACAAAAAAAAGTTTACCAACTGTTTTTTTTTTTTAACTTAATGTGGACTGCTAATACATTTTCTTCCCCAGAAATATAACGAAAGTATTTTATATCCCACGATCCCATTACCGTCCCAAGTTACAATTTCATGGTATGTGCAGGGAGGTACGACCAACATTTAGGAATTTTGTGAAAAAAAAAAAAAATATCGAGATGTCCGATTTTTTAAATCTTTGCGATACAAAATTTTGTCATCCTGTTGAGTACCATATCAAATGAAAGCTTATTACAAGAGCTTTAAAGTGAGCCTTCTCCGAGCACTCTAGCTCCAACCATTGCAGAGTAATAAGAACTTTTGTAACGGAAAATGGGACTTCTTGAATTCCATAGAACGAAAACCAGTGAGTCAAAAATCTAAAAAAAAAAAAAAAAAAAAAAAAAATATATATTCTCAACGGTTACTAGCAATAAACCAAAAATCATACAAATCTGAGGTGAGATAGAAAAGGCGTGTTGAGCTGACATGGAATGACACCTTTGAATACCCAGTTAAAGCTTTTCTTCTTCAATGCAACTATTTGATTTATTTCATTTTTCAATAGCTTACGGAAAAAACACGCGTGTCACCAGCATATTGACAAAAATACACCAGTGTCTAAAATTAAGTAGTGTAGACAGAAGCAAATGTCTTGAAACGTTTGGTCTTAATACCAAGATAAATATTAGTATGGTATCCCTACAATGATAGCAAAACGGGAAAGAGAGAAACTTTAAGCATGGAAAATACTTAATGCAGTAATAGCAAGATCACAAAATAAATTGATCAACACCTAAAAATGAATTTCAGTTTGGATGGGCTCCTCTAGCAGTGTTACTGTGAAACCCGAATCGCTGCTAGGGGTGAACATACATGCTAAAAAGTTTGTTTCTGGAGGTTGTCCAGTTTATTTTTTATTTTATGATTTTTTCTGTTAATACTTGGTAGAATAATTTTATGATATTGTTATCCTAAGATTGGACTGCACTAAATATGTTTACTGTACAAGTTTTGTTTCTTTGCAGTTACAGTTTCAAAAAACATGTTTCTTGCCAAATTGTTTCGTTTTGCTGTAATTTTAGAAACCAGTGTAGTTTTAAAAAAATGTATCCTGTAAAAGTTATTTTGGTGTTTGAAAGTACTCCAACTTTCTGGATTGCTGGCTGACGCTAGGTATTCACAGAAGTGCCGGTTAATTATTTGCAAAGGAATTAGTGCTATGGAGCAAAGAAATGGGGCAATAAGTGGCCGATCGCAACAAGACTTTATCCAACTCCGGTCTCTAGATAAAACTGTTGGGAATCGTTTTACTACGTAACACCCTCTCTGAAGAAACGACGTCCAAAGGGATGTATATTCTTCCGCCGAGTCGACCCAGAATTAGTATAAATTTGCAAAATTTACAAGAGAAATAAATAGGTTGTTGTTAAGCCTACACTGGAAAAACTGTACCCTCTATTTTTTAGAAGCAGTGACGGGCACAGGGATTCATATTTTACAATCGTTTTTGTTTCTATTAATCTGTTCCCTCAAGAACTGGAAGGCAAAGAACCGCGCTTCGAAACCCAACCCTGGGTTCGTCACTGCATCTCAAACATTGTGGGTACAAACCTGGCATTTTGTACCCAAAATTTAATTGAATGTACCAACCAGAATTATAGGTACACAACGAAATCATGGTATGTAGCCATGATTTAATGTGTACAGCAGAAGTTTTTTTTTAAAAAAACAACGGAATTATGGGTACAGTGAAGTCGTACCCAAGAGGGTACTAATTATAATAGAAGGGAAATAGTACCCATGAAAACATCTACGATCAGAGCGTGGCTGTATTCAACGGGATGAGCAGTTAAGGTTCAGTGAGCGCTCAGCCTATTGAACGCAACCAGTCAGTGTGTCTGATGAAACCAAGTCGTTAGTTTGTGAAAGTGGTACACGTTTTTTCGTTTTTAAGTACAATGTATTGATTTGCTCAGCAATTATTTTATTTTCTCTTCAGTATATAAAGCAACGCCTTGACATGAAAACTATCAATTGTCTACACAGAACGTTGAGCAGGAATACTCCACGCGCTATTGACATCTCCGCATGTGCAGTGGAACACACGTGAGGTGGAAATACAACCACTGTTTGCAAGCTTCGACCGTGGCTTAGTGGCCAGACGTCGGCTTTTCAAGTAAAAGAACCCTGGTTCGAATCTCGTCGGGTTAAGTGATTTTTTTTTTCGTTTTTTATTCTTTCACAATACATTTCTACCTGTTCATATTTGTTGTTAATAATTGCTGTCTTTCATTTTTCGTAGGCGATCATGTATCTTTATACTTTCGTTTCTTTCGACAGTGTGGATTACTGGCGCGACCGGGACGTTAAAATTAAGATGCTTTGTTCCTATGAAACATATTTGTACTCAATAAATCAAAGCCACGTGGTACCTTAGGTACCTGTTAAATTAATGGGTACAAAACGCCGTACCTTTCAATAGTGGGTACTGTATTTACAGTGTAAAGAAGGTAAAGAAAATTACGAAAAGTGTTTGAAATGTGAAACTATTTGCTTGTGGCGTAATAGTTTGGCCATGACATAAAGAGTGGGTGGGAACGAAAGGGAGCATGTAACTGAAAGCGGGAAAAATAACGGTCACATGGCCGTGCGGTTGTGACATTTCTCTAGTGTCTTTTATAGAAGAATATAAAGGAGGAAAATGTTTTTCAGCTGCTGGAAGCACATGGACTAATAAATGTCAGAAGTCGAAGAAGTGCGGTAATGATTTGAAAGTTACTAGAAGAAGAAATACGTACATTTTTAAGTGTCAACGTCGAGTGAACGGTGTGAAATGTAACTGGCAAGTGTCAGCGATTAAAGATACAGTTTTTGAAAGAACGAAGTGGACTGTTGATAAGGTGTATTTATTGTATTTTGGTGAATACTTAAATTCGACAGGAGGTAATTCGGCATGAATTGAAATGTTTATCGGAAAGTGTGGGGTTAACTTCCACAGTTGGTCGGCCGTTTCTAGTAAAATTTACAGGGAAGAAATGGATAATTTTCTCGTTTGTGTGGTTAATAGTATATAAAAAAGAGTGAAAGTTGAGTTTATCATATTGTATAATCGGTGATAAACATGGAACTACTTGGCGGAAGGTTACTGGATGATTGGATTGTGTTAAAGTTACAAGCATTTATATTGTGAACATTGCTTCAGGTGTATTGGGACGTTGCCCTGGATGTGAGTTAACAGTATTACAGCTTGTGAAACAATACGGTGATACTGAGGAAAATTTGAAACTGCGTGAAAGTCATGGATGAATAAATCTAACAACAAATTGCAGAAAGTGCGGTAAGCTTTGTTCCGACGAAAACAACTGTGACGTATATGAGAACAAAAAGTGTAAAGATACATGACCGCACCTAACTTTACCTGACCTCCACGTTCCCATGGTCAGTAATTTAAGAGATCTACGAAAATGCAAGTAAGCAATTATTAGTAATAAATATGAACATGTGAAAATATATTTTGATAATATACATGACCGCACGAAACCTTGCCTTACCTCCACGTTCCCATGGTCACTAATTTAAGATAATGTACGAAAATGCAAGAAAGCAATTATTAATAATAAATGTGAACATCCCCACCCTGATGATTTTTAAATATTCGTAGCTTTTATCAGCCTTTTAGTCGAAAATCAGGCGGCCGACCAACTTTGTAAGTAATGCCGAAGTGTGTGTCAACTGGGCATTGAAAAACTCCACACAACTAGGTGGTCCTGGTGTGATTGTAGAAATCGATGAAGCCAAATTAGGTAAGAGGAAATATAATAAGGGCCGGAGAATGGAAGGGCAATGGGTATTTGTTGGCGTTGAGAGAGGGCCAAATGGAATTTCTTTTTATAGTGCCAGTTGAGAAGCGTGATAAGAGAAATTCGTTAGATATAATCAGAGAAAGAATTTTACCGGGGACAACTATGATCTCAGATCGCTTTAAGTTTTATGATTGTCTTAACGATCAAGGTTTCAAGCATCGAATAAACCACAGTTTTGATTTCGTTTGTACGGATGCCAGTGGGGAGGTGCATTAGAGAAATTTGGAAGTATTGGATGGACAAGTACTGACAGTACATACTCAGGAGATCGAAAGTAGGTGCCGAAATGTGCGTTACTCTATTCCTGTGATGAGTAGAAAAAAGGACCACTTTGAATGGTATTTATCGGAATACTTATTTAAGGATATAAGAAGTAAGGAGACTGTTGTGCAAGATTTCTTAAGGCAAGTTGCCAAAGTATAGGCTGTAAGCCTAAAATGCATGAAGGTAAGTAGATGAAGCCAGTCATCTTTTTGTCCACATTACTTGTGTGCTTTTGCGTAAAATTCGAGGAAGTAGTGAGAAGTGAACAGGTTATTTATAAACAAAATTAACGAACCTGCCTTCTCTCGCTCGATATTACTTTGTTTTTGCGTAAAATTCGAGAAAGCAGTGTGGAGGAAACAGGTTATATTTTGGCGGAGTATAGTAGATATTCTAATGTAGTTATAAAAAAAAATAACGAATCTGGCTATTAACGCGCCTTCGCTCGCTTGGCATTACTGTGCGTTTTTGCATGAAAATCAAGAAATTACTTCGTAGGAAAGGGGTAGCTAATTCGTGGATCGAATAATGTATGGGATTATTTTACAGTGCAGTAATACAAAAATTATTGAACATGTCACCTTTATAATATGGGGAAGGAATAATGTGACCGCACGAAATCCATGAATTAACAGCAAGAGATGGGTTAATCCTTCTACAAACATGCAGGTAAAAAAACACAGGAACATATACATTATCACATAAAACGATCATAAGAAAGTTTTATGCGAAAATAAGTAGATAGTAGTTTGATCGACTCTGTGGAATTATAGCCAGACAGACTAGGTTCTATGTAGACTCTTGACCTAATGAACTGTTTCCTTATGAACATGGAAAACAAAATTGTCGGTAATAGCACGTTACAGCACAATACAAAGCGAATATTTTAAAATGCGTGTAAGCAGAAAAGAAGCGTTAAAAGTACGCAACACTTAGTTACATTGAGTAATTAGCAATTGAAGATTAATGTCTTACTATATCGCACACTTAATACGTGACTAAACAGTCTTTCGCGAGATATTACAAGTCACTTAGTTTTGCTAAGCTTCTCTTAAACTAGGCCTACTAAAACTTCCTTTAAATTCAAGGCTTAGAAGAAGTATCTTTACAACACATATATATTATATTAACACGGTCTAGTAGCTAAACTAAAAATCACTGTACTGACACATTCAAAACAGGTCACCTGGTATTTAGGAAAGTATGTTAAGCACACTGCTGCCCGAAAACACTTGATTTACTTTCAATTGTAACACTAATCTTATAGACAGGATTTCATATATACAGTGCATTATGATGTAGCTGTGTCTTTCTGCCGATCATAGCACAAACGTGTTCAGGAATTGCCATTCAGCAACAGATAATAAGTGCCGTATCATCACTTCATTTGCGCTTTCTGGTGATATCCCTCTTCGACGTGATATGGCGTTGAATACTTCACAGACATCACTATGCTCGTAAAATAATTTTCACACGATATAGATGCCACACTCGTAACTAGCTTTTATCCGGTGTATTTTACACAATTCACAATAAATATAAACAGGGCCAATATCCCTTTGCACGTAGCACTCGGTCATAAGCAGATGTTTTCAATGAAACGTATGGAAGTAACTTTGACTAACAACAAGAAATATGTAGATGATTCCTATGACACTTTTAATTATTTATTACATTATGTGAAGACATCAAATAGACTATGAAATACCTGATCGGCAATATCTTCCGCCTTTGCAACTACTTCATCTTGCCAAGCCATCGTGCCTGTGCACAGGCAATGATGTGGAGCCTTTGCTAAACTAAGCGTTTCCGGTTAGTGATTACTTTATCGTGTACCTTGTTCACAGGTCAACAATCACTGTAATATTATGCAGATTTTATGTTATTACGCACATTTTATAGCCTATCAATCACGATCTATATTTTTCTGACAAGTTTTTAACTGAATCTATACTATTATATGACTACAGTAGTAGCCGGCTGATAACCGAGAAATTCTTCGGCCGTTCGGAATTGGTACTCGAGCTAGCTCATTCTCGTCAACGTATAACATTGACTATGCCAATCAACTTGATTAATTCAATACAATTTGGCAAATGAGCAAACTGTTTCCTGTACTAAAGTCATGACTATTCATCGTTCACTACAGGCTCGTAGCCAAGGTGTGGCTAGTACAGTCGGCGCCCACCCTGGAAAAATATTTACCCGTACTAGCGTGTTTTTTCGTGGTGCTGATATGCAACATGTAACAAGTATGGATACACAATTTACAATTAAAATAAATCTTGGGAATTAAAAGAAGGTTTGCATTGTAGTTGACGCACTCTGTAGCTTTGCTCTGTAGTAAGGAAATTAAAACATAGTCATCTATCTTCCGGTTTATAGTACGAAGTAATTTACATTGATAAATTTATAGTGATAATAAATTCGTGTATGAATTTACACAGACAATTCGAAGGAAAAGAGACATCTGTTTTAATAAATATAATTTGGTAAACTTTATTTTTATATGGGCCAGTCTCGTAACTTTGGACTTCGGCCCGTCACGATTCGCCTTTACCTGTTAAAATCCACACCCATGACTCTTCCTGGACTCGAACACGGGATTTCGAGCCGATGGCCTACCGCCTCAGACCGCTCATCCACCCGGCCGGCTCTTTTAATAAGTGTCATAAACTATCGTGTTAGTCTAGTGTCGGGAACTGTTGAAAGCAGCTGCATTCACAGAAAGAAAAATGCTTTCGAAACTGGAACAATGATCCAAACTGTGACTATATGTGTTTCCAAGACATGAAAAAGCCTAATCCCATATTAAAGCCAGAAAAAAATCGTATTTCTGCGTGTATTGTCTCAACTAAGGTTGATGAAAATGAACTGGAAAAGCATCCTTACATACATGAAGTGTTTAGACATACATGAAGTCTTCGGGACTATGCCATGAAGAATAAGAAAAGGGATTTTTTGCGAAACTGCTTGTGTACAGTTTGAAAAAAGAAGGTCAAAACGCTCGCCGAATGTGCTGCTATCATTTTGAAAAAAAAAATCTTTGCTTGACGTATTCCCAATAACAACGAGAAGCTTGGTGCCGAAACTTTTATAGAATCTACAATAAAACTACGTGATGACAATACCTTTAATCGATTTCATATATCAAGCCAAATGCTGTGATGGTGATACAGATACAGAAAACGTAAAGAAGAAATGTATATACACTGTTTCAGTAGTCGTCGTCTTCATCTGGTATTGGTGAAGACAATCTTAGAAATAATTCCTGTAAAACATCCTTTTTTTTTTACTTGTTTGTTGCAAGTTTAGTCCACTGTAGTAAAATTGTAACTATCTTATATGTTACGGTAACTACAATATATGTTACAACAATATATATGTTGTACGTTAAAACTGTTACATATAAAAATCATTAAGAACAATAATCAACAGTTCCGAGATTATTATAAAAGACATAAGAAGATATGCATAATCGTCCTTAAGACAGCAAAGAAAATGTACTATCGGAATTTAATCACAAATGCAGAAAACAAAAGCAAAACAACATGGCAAATAATTAACAATGAAACTCGAAATAGCATAAAGGTATTTTACACCGTGGTACAGACGTCACCAAAAACAAAAGCACTAGTTAATGATCCTTCAAAACTAGCTGAAGAATTTAACAATTTTTTCTGTAACATTGGTACAACGCATCCTACGGCTTCAACAAACCACGTTCAGTTTCCTCTAAAAACAACAGTTTTCTCAAATTCTTTATTTCTTGCACCTACGACAGCTAATGAGGTTCTTGGAGTCATATAGAAGTTCAAAAACAGTAAGTCTATGGCTATGGTGAAATACCAACAGTAATAGTAAAGCGCTGTGCTCACGTAATTGGCCAACCAATCGCAGATTTAATAAATTTAACATTTTATCAAGGTAAATTCCCTGACTGTCTAAAGCGAACTATTGTAAAACCACTGTTCAAAAAAAGGTAACAGAAAGGATATTACAAATTATAGACCCATTACACTCACCTCCGTGTTTTCAAAAGTACTTGAATCCGTCATATACATTAGATTAAGAAGTCATCTAAAATATAACAACATACTCTAATTCACAACATGGATTTATTAAAGGTAGATCCACTGCAAGTGCTCTCTACGACTTCATGCAAGAAGTATTAAACGGCTTTGATGATAAACCTTATACCATTGGAATATTCTGCGACCTTTGAATCATTATGTCTTCTGTCTTATCCACAATACTAAGATGATCCTAGGTAAAATGCATATACCCTCAGCACCCAGCACCCTGTGTACGTCCCTGTCTATCTTATACACAATATTAAGATTGTTAGCAGACGCTATGTGTCTTCCCACTATTGATTTTAAATCTCACACGATTCTTTATTCGGAAAGAACTGAAACCTAGTCCTGTGTAAAAATGTAAAAGCATAAAACTGTACTTCGTCCATATTTTACTTTACAGGCTAAATTTAAAAAAAAAAATCCTAAGAGAAAGCCTTTTAGAAAGAAACTAACCAACGTCTTCAAGTGTTGTATGTTTGCTTAGTACAGGGCTACCAAGTCTGCAAACAGAGACTCCCCATGTGATAGCGTTTGAAACTCGCTTGCATTCCGTTGAGTGAATGAAGTTTGGTTTTTTTACCATTTTCCTCGTTTGATGAAATTTCCAGATGAAGATAACATTTAGCCTAATTGGACCCAAGCGAGAGTGGAGGAAAAACCCGAGTTCAGTCATGCTTCAGAGATGACATGATTTCTTACTACAGCTGAGTGGTTGTATGAACAAGGAAAATACTTAAATTGATGAAACATGGAAAAATGTTTAGTTTGATTGACACTATCAGTAATTGACAGGAGATAGAAACATGCTATGATCATATCAAAATTCCAGAAATAAATGAATTAAAAATAATTGATTGTATCTTTGAACTTGACTGACTCTGGAATTTTTGGAAAACACATATCGCGGTGAAAGTGAATGTTTGCTTCATCAGCGTGAAAAAAAATCCCCAAACTTGTGAAGACATGATTCTCTGGGTGCGTTTAATTAACAGCCTGGCCGTGAGCAACAGTGTTTAATTAGCAGCTAACAGGTCGCGCCACAGTCTGGTTGTGGGCTGACTAGAAGAAGGAGATGCAGCTCGTTTTTGGCGAGAAGCAGAAGAAGCTGGCGAGAAGCAGAATCAGCTTAAATCAGCTAAACAAACAATCTACTTAAATCCCTGGCATAATGCATTCATCTGCCTACTTTCGAAGAATGCTATTTTATCGTAATCAGAATCACACTGGGAGGAGGTAAGATACTAAACTGGCCACTAAACAAACAATTGGTAGTTTTGAAAGCAGTTTCATAACCCCTTTCTATCGTTAAGTGATCTGCTTAAATTCAATAATGTCAGCTTCACAAAAACGAACACTCGATTTGTCACCATGATTTCACATACAAAATATATAAAGGCATTAAACATCACTGTAAACAATTACTACCTTATTCTGAAAACATAATAAACACTAACATTCACCACTACCCGTACACTATCTCTCTCCCAGATCGTAAGATATGAAAGGTTACGATTGTATCCGAAAGGCTCAGGATGATAACAAATGGCTGCTGCATGGCACACATTTTTTTCACACAGTGCACGCTGTTAACGACTGTTGAAGCTATATCATTCAGAAATCTTTGAGTCCTAATGCCTTTGTGTCCTAGTGGAGAGCGCATCAGATCAGTGTGTTAGTGGACGCTGATTCGAATCCCTGCCATATCAAATTTATTTTTATTACATTACATAGGAACATATATTTTCTTTCTTTGTATTTTCTAAAAATGCTCTGCTTCAATGAAATAGTTTTAAAAAATCTGGTTAGATTATTTTTTCTTTTATACACTGGAAAATTCGTTATCCAATTAACAGACGTAGGTTAGAAAATGTGCTAGAATGGCTTTTCAATCATACGCGATACAAACATCAAACGTGACGTCACAGTAGATGATCACCACAAATTTGTTGTTGTTTTAACTTGGCACCACCGCAGGTTAAAGTCCAGGTCAGTGAAGAAAAAAGAAAAAAAGGTAACTTTTTTTACTATGCATATTAAATTGAACCTGTAAGAAAGGACTTGGCAGGACAGGATGAGGTGATAGTGCTAGGAGAGTTACATAATGGGAAGGCTAAACTTATGACATTTATTTTTGATGGGGGGTACTATACATATTGGGAAGGCGGAACTTATTGTACAGAAAACAACAAAAAGTGTGTCCGACGCAAAGGACGTGTTCACGATGAAGTGATACTATTACGAGGTTAACACACTTTATTTTATTAAGTTGGTATACATATTGGGAAGACTGAACTTGTCGCAAAGGACCTTCCCCCCGATGAATCGATAGTAATAGGAGTGTTGTATAGAAAACAACAAAAAGTGTGTCCGACGCAAAGGACGTGTTCACGATGAAGTGATACTATTACGAGGTTAACACATTTTATTTTATTAAGTTGATATCCATATTGGGAAGACTGAACTTGACGCAAAGGACCTGCCCCGATGATCTGATAATATTAGAAGGTTATCATATATTTTATTTTGATGATTTCCTATGAAGTTCAGCCTTTTTAATATGGAGGATAATGTTCTTCATATATAAAGTTTTGTGAAGGTGAAATTACAGACCGATTTAGAAAATGACTGAACAGGAAGGAAAGAGGTTTAAAACTGAAGTAATCTTTTCTCTGATTTGCACACGAACTATCATACTCATTTTGAAATCGTTCCAAGTTAAAGTCTAGGCTGATGCAATGTTGAGATTAATCAACTATGACATGTTAACAGCGAGCGTAGAATCTGATGAAATAAGTGAAGGAAATGGGATCAGAAAAGTTTGTATGATACTTGTTTTCAAACCATTGTAGTTTATTTTCTGGCTTAGTTAAATATATGATAAACTAGAGCTAATGTACAGAAGATTAAATTCACGTGAAGAAATGACGCTTGTGTATAAGCTTCTTTAAAGATTGAAACATTGTCTTAACTATTATTTGATGAAAGCGGTACTCAAACTCGTGACGTCTGATGAAAATGCAAACAGGCCAGTGAAAGCCTGTTCACTATCTGTGTAAATGATAGATAGTGTTTTAGGAAGACACGATGCCTCTTTGTAATGTTTGAAGGAGGTATTCTAACAGTGAAGTCAATAGCTGATGGAATAATCTCATGCCTCCGTTGGGAAAGATAGATAGAAAGAAACAAAAGAAATAAATAAATAATTTACATAGTGAAACATTCTCGTGAGCATTATTTCACGAAAGCTTGTACTCAAACTCGTGACGTCTGATGAAAAATGCAAACAGCTCAGTGAAAGACTGTTCATTATCTGTGTAAATGATAAATAGTGTTTTGGGGAAGATATGATGCGTCTTCGTAATGTTTGAACGAGATATTGCAGCAGTGAAGTCAATAGCTGATGTAATACAGAGAGCGGATAACATGAGATATTTGAATAATGTTTGTGAGAGATATTTAACATTTAATTGAAAGCTGATGAAATAAGAACACTGAATAACATCAGATATAAACACATGTGATGTAGAGCATGCGTAGTTTATAGATAATAAATTCCTATATAATGTTAAGCTGTTCAATTGAATGTTCATTATTTCGAGTAACATTGAACTTGTTATATCAAAGTAGGAGAGCATTTTACTTTTGCTAGTTCTTGAAAACGTTCTTCACTTCAGATTTTATTGTGTTCTGACTCTCTCAAGGAAAATTTGAATTAAAGGTAAATAATTTTTATTTTTAGAGAAAATAGATTTGAAAAACTTTATAAATGTAATGTTTTACCATTTCAAACTGCGTTGTTTTACTACACTTTAGTATGATAGTTTCAATTTGAATGTAATTTCTTTTATTTATAGCCTTACGCATTTAAGACTCAGGGTGGAGGATAAGGAGGAGGGGAGGGGAAGGATGTAGGTAGATTTTGGTGAGAGGCTTATATTGAAGACATTATTCTATCACTTGTCTCGTGAGAGTGTGGAAAAATCCTCAGAATGCTTAGTCATTGGGAATTAGAGTCAGGACGTATGCAAATGGTATACTCTTTTATTAAGGCCGTATAAACTTTACTTTGAAATTAAATTTTTATTTCTTTATTTTTTACTTTTTAAGGTATCTTTGACTCAGGACGACAGATAGAGGAAGGGAAAAGTTGTGTCACGGTTTTAGGTTGGTCTTATATTGAAGACATCATTGTATCATTTGCATGCGGGTAACAATTTTGCTAGACTTTTGAGTGGATGGTTTACATGTATACCCACTGCGAGGTATGCAGGCAGCGATTCTGTTAGACTTTTTTGTGGGGGGTTCTCTAAAATTTTTGGAACACATTTGAACTTTTTACGACGAAAGCTTGATAGTGATCAGACCTCATGAGTAAATGGTTTACATCTATAGCCACTGGGAGGCATACGAACAGTGATTCTGCTAGAGTTTTTATGGGGGTTCTCTGAAATTTTCGAACGTA